>QKWP01000296.1:184626-217172 GCA_003550325.1 Gigaspora rosea | reverse complement strand
TTAAAAAGGCTAAACAGTAATGAAGGTTTAGAAAGCCTGGCAGAGCTAAGAATAAAACAAGGTGCAATCAAGGCGGGTATTTTGCAAGATGTACGTAGTGTGCCTTTTGATGCGTGGTATGCTACTCTCTTGGAAGGGAAATCTTTCATGCAATGTGATTGAAAAATGCAAATTAATCAACTTAAAGTTCGAAACCCAAAGTATTCAGAACGAGGTGTGTAACAAAGAGGTTGCGATTGTAAGTTTTCTGGATGAAAGAGCGATAAAGAACTCGATGAATACAAGAGTTAGTTTGGAGTTGGTATCACTGAACCAGTTAATAGACCCGACAGGCACTAGTTTGATGTCATGGCAGCAAGTCAGAGGTATAAGGGAAAAAAGCATGAGGGGAAAGACACCTGATTGGTTCAGCAGGATCGAAGAAAGGGTTATGATAAACAAGTCCTCAAGAGAGCTTAAAAGGGAATACCAACTAGAAGGTGAAAGTAGTAAGCTTTCGTCACCAATAAGGAAAAAAGTTCGTAATGATAAAAGGTGCAAGGATTGGGTAGTAGTAAGAAAGAAAAATTCAACTACACATGCTCTGGGACGCATAAGCAAAAAGTTCACGCGCAAAGCCATAGTAGAGCATTGGGTCGAAACCCAAAAAGTGAAAGGTGCGGTTAGAATAAATAGGTGTAAAGGCTGTGCTTTAAATAAAGGTGGAAAAGAGAATGATTGCCAATTCTCAATAGAAATGAAAGAGTGTATTAGCAGAATAGTTGGCATAGTCAAAAAGGAGAACTACTGGTTAATGTCATTTCCTTTGAGCTATTATAGGCATACTGCTTATGAAAATGCACCTAAAGATCAAAATAGTACAGAAAGATTAGCTATGGTGGTAGAAGTTAACAGAATAGAATTTGAAATAATTAAAAAACAAGAGTTAAGTAGTAAAATTACTAATTTACTATTAGGTATGGTTGGAAAAAATATACAGGAGGAAAGATCAGATTATGTCTTTTATACTGATGGTTCTTGGTATAAGGAGTAGGAAGGTATTGAAGATAGAATGGGTTCTGCTTGGGTACAAGTAGATAAAGAGGAGGAGACGGTAAATTTGTTAGGGAAAATCAGGGTGGCCGATTGGCCTTCATCGACGAGATCTGAATTGGTTGCAATTCTTTGTGCGCTGTTAGTAGTAAAATTAGATTCTGTAGTTGTAGTTAAGACAGATAGTTTAGCAGCGATTAGTAGTATTGAAAATGTGTTCAGTTCACGAAGTTTCAAGAAGAGCCTTAAATTGAAAAACAGGTCAATTCTTGACAAGATTTATGAGGTAGTCCAAGTCAAAAATCTCTCCTTAGAGCTTTGTAAAGTGAAGGCTCACAGTGGTATAGTATGGAACGAACTTGCAGACAGGTTAGCAAAAGAAGCGGCGCATTTAGAAGAAGACTGGAAGTGGATACCTACCAATCTCACACATTAGAATGCATCTCTGTGGTGGAATGGAAAACATATCGACACCTGTCCGCGTAAATTTATTTTGCGGTTAAAGAGAAGAGCCGTTGAGGGAAGATGCCTTCTTTCGAGTAAAAGTCTAGCAGCAGAATATAATCATAATAGTGATAAGCTAGACTGGGCCTACAGATAGGCAAGGCTAAAGGAATTGGGGGGAGTCAGATGTAGAGGAATGGAAAGCAGTTTCAAATTAATACTACGAATCAAAGGAATGTTCCAACTTCTCCCAACACTGAATGAGTTGCATGCCCGTAAACCTTGGTTGTATAAGTCACCAAACTGCATTTTGTGCAAGGAGGAGACTAAGGAAACTATGAAACATTTAATTCGGTGTAGTTTTGCAGAGAATTTTTGGCAGGAGACGGAAAACACAGCACTGAGTGCTGCATGGGCAGTACTCTCGGATGAAGCAAGTTTCCTGTTAAGTGTTTGGGAATTAAGTGAAATTCTGTTAAGTGATAGTAAAGAAGTTCGCTTCAAGGAAAGAGAAGTTTATTTAAGTGGTCTTGTAGAAAGAGAGAAAATCGAGTTATTTTACAAGAAGGGACTGTCTAGAAAGAACATTAAAACTTGTATAGATGCATTTTTGTATGTAGTACAGGAGGGTTTCTATTGTGTTATTTGGAAGGAGAGATGCAATGAAGTCATCAAGTGGGAAAAAGGTGCCTGTATAGAGATATCTTTGAAAAGAAAACGTAATGTTTTTGAAGTTCGAAACAAGGATCCACTTTTTCTGGAACTCATGGAAGCTGAAAGAAAAGATAAAGAGCTGAAAAAACAGAAGAAACAGGAGGTGGAGAACTCAGTGAATGAGTTAGTTGAGAACTCAATGTTAAGTCAAATAAGAGGTTCGCATATAGTAAGTTGGTGGATGCGAAAGTAGTTTCTTTTTATATGTAGAATTTCATTTTGAAGGTAGCTGAGGACCTGAACATGCTCTCGTAGAAATATATGAGAAAATCGTATGTCGCTGCGAGACTATCAAACATCAGTGCAACAACCGTACCTGGGCACTAGTGGAGTAAGCCGGGTATTAGCCTATATTATAGTTAGTTTTTAGCTCATGTAATTTTTTACGTAAACTGCTAATAAAGTAGAGCATGGTTGTAAAGTTAAAAAAAAATATACATCTATTTGGCTAAAATACTGCTAAAATCAGATCTGAGTTGTATCAAAGTTCTTCGGGGTCCTGGTGCAGGACACTTAAGGCAGAAGTCACGTGACTTGTCCCATTTTCGAAAATTTATAATCAAATTTGATGTTTTTTGAAATCCTGCATTTTGATTGGTTAAAAATTAATTTTTAAAATTAATTTTTAAAATTAATTTTAAAATATTTTAAAATTAACCAATAGGAGTGAGCCAAAACACGTGACTTATCCCATTTTGAGGTAATTTTTTCCGTATCATATAAAAATAGCACACTTTTAAACTCATATATATTGAAAATATATAATAAGTTTTAAAAAATTAGAGCCGCTAAGTTGTAGTAAATTAGTTAAACCACAAAATAGCGGCCCATTTTTTTTTGATATTATTTTTATATTAAATGCTATTTGCTTTTAAAGTTTGGGAAGTCTTTAGGTGTCCTGCACTATACCAATTGCAATTTACTAATGACATTTAGTCAATTAATAATTGCCATAAGATGAAAAATGATGCAGAGCATATATATATAAATATTATAGCTAATTAAATTTAATGTTTTTAATTGAATATGCGCTAAATGAATTCAGAATCACATATTTAAGTTAGTTCGAAATTCTTTACTAATTTGAGTGAATTTAAAATTTCGTTTCAACATAAGTGTATTTAGAATCAACTTATATTGATTCTAAATCTACCAAGATTATATTCCAAAGTACAACATACTGTATATAATTTTTATACATTATTCTATATAAGATTTTTATGTAAAGTTATAGATCTATGTAAATTTTATAAAAAAATGACTTTATGATATAAGCTCATTAGCAAGTACATTTTTACATAAAGCTATATAGAAATTTTATATAAATATATTGAAAGTTATACATAGATCTATAATTTTACATAAATTATCAGTTATATTTAAAAATTATTAAACCCAATGTAGACTTACATACTGTCGCCCTCCTCTAGTATGTATCACGCAAATTGTGTGATTGTTTAAAGGTTTTTATTATGATATGTTTATAAAAGAGGTATTTTTTTGTAAGTTTATTATCATAGTAAAGTGTTGCAGATTTTGGCGTTTATAAAAAGGGCTTTACTATGATCTGATTATATAGATGGTGACTATATCAGATATGTAATTATACTGTATATATATATATATGTTGTACCCGGGGTACAGCATATATATAGTATTCTATATATATATTTTATAAAAAATATGATACTTCACGATTTGGTTAGTGGTAGTGGTAGTGTGGTTAGTATTGTAGTATGAAAGAACGAAGTTTACAAAAAAATACAAATGACGAAAGACTACCCCATTTTTTTTTGATAGCTACGGCCCAGTAAGTAAACGAAGACTATAATATTACCGTAAATGTGCATATACAAGATCCGGATCATCAATTTTTTAAACCATTTAGTAGATCTCGGGTCTAGTACACGCCAAGAGGTTATATCGGGAAAAGAAAAAATTTAAAGCACATATATACTTTGTACTTATAATAAGCAGTCTAGCTATTTGAAAAAAAACCGTATTCAATTAATAGATTTCGTGGTTCGCCGGATCTTGTATATGCACATTTAAGGTAAATTCCAAACCGAATAGATGAACGAATATAGTAATTTCAGAACATCTCAATGAGATTATTCAAATACGTAGTACAAAAACCATCGATTACTTGATTACGAGATACAATTATTATCAAAGTTTTACTGATAAAGAACTAGCAAAGCAAAGTGGTCAAGAATTAAAGTCCTCATATAACAACGATAAAGAATATAAACTGAACAGATAACAATGCTCCAAGTTTTGTTCAATGTTCAGCATAAAAATCATCCTGATCAGGATTTTTGAAGAATCTAATTTTTATCCAACTATGCGTACAACCTATTACATATTTCTGGATTTCCGGAATACATTCAATTTTAATTATATTCTTATTTCAAATCTTTCATAAAAGTAAAAAAAAGAAAAAAAAAAAGATATTTGAAACTGCATGTGCTTTTGATAATTTTTTTAAAATGAAATTCATTAGACATATAATTCATCGAAATAAATAGTGGATCTGCAGAACATTTTCGTTCTTAGTTACCAGAATCAAATCGCAAGACCATTTAGTGATAAGGCTCATTGTTATATTATTTAATGCTGGATTTTAAATGAATTCAGATTAACGATAAACACAATAACACGAGTCTATTATCTTTATTGCATTGCGATGTATTTTATGATATCAAAGACCAGTGTTGGATTATCACGATGAAAAGAAAAGGTCAGAGACCATCTTTTTTTTTTTTTTTGTGCTGATTGGCATCCGCATTTCGCAACATGAATATTCGACAAAATTACCGTAAAGATTACTTCAATTAAAATCGTAGTACTTGTGCACGATCTCTATAGTTAACTAAAGAGATGCTTGAGAGCACCCTTAGATGACCAATCATATGAGTTTGTAAATAAAATGATAATGCAAAGGAGAACCAGTAAGTAAAAATTTATCCCTTGAAAAATTGTAATAGTACGCAATTAATCACATAAGACCAGTGTTCTGGTCATTTCAATAAAATAACATATATTATCTGATATTGATATTAACGTTAATCGTATAAGAAGCCTAATTACGTAAGACTACGATTCTTCAGGGATAAATTTTTACTTATTGGGTTTCCCAAAAAATGATATGCGCCATAATTGGTAGTGCGTCATAATATCCTATCTACCCTAATTAAAATGCCATTTAAAAATTCTTACATATATAATTATGTATCATATGACATTATCATATGTTTTATTCATAACACTGATTTGGGCATATGGGGACAATCCCTGACATTTTTTGGTTGATTTTAAGATTTTTAACGCAAATTAAAGTCGATTTTTATTACACATTAGCTTAATAAAATGTCGAGATTTTTAGATTTGAAAAAGCAATTCTTCGAAGATATAACATCCTAAAAATAACAATCAATCAGAAGGTCGTCAATAACGGCGAATTGAATTAAAGCATGTACACAAAATTTATCAAAATCTGGAATTGAATTTCGTGTAGCCATTCCCCATATAAAACTATGGGACGGCTGAAAAATGATTTTTATTGATTTAATGGTGACGTTTATTATTATGTAAGGTTTAAACATATTGTTACGGGGTGACTTAATATGATCCGGCAAAAACGAACTAATCAAGAGAAAATCGGTAAGACAATTTATCAGAGGCGTGGCTATGTGATTTAATTTAAATTTATAAAAGACTTAATATGATTTTATTATGTAGTAGAATTTATTAACCGATTATAGTTTTTTCAACAATTTTACATCTTTTTTATAACTTCCAAACTACAAGAGGCTCAAGAGGTTTAAACTAATTAGTTTTACTTTCGTTTCAAACTAAACCCTTAAAACTATTAAAGTTTCCTTAAGAAAGGTGCATTTTTAATGATTCGCCCCTCACGCCTTTGTGACTCAACTCATACAATTTCTCTTCGTTTAACACTTACTATATGATCTTTTACCAACATAATATGACTCTTTTTATTTACTGTTTATATTAAGTCACATTTAGATTGAATATTCTGGACTACCCCATTCGGGTGTATGGTTGCCGCAGTATCTAACATTTGTAATCCTTACTAACAAATTTACTATATAAATTATAATCTCGAAGAATCATTTGTTAATAAAAATATTATTTATCACATGTCTTAATTTTTGTCCAAAATAAGAAGCGTTAAAATAGGTTAGGCAGTAAAGAAACATTGAACGATGAATTCGATGATAACAAAAATATATTATAAGCGAATATAGTGCTCAACCATTAAATAGTGACATTAATAAGACCATTGTCGAAAGCCATTAATATAAATAGTAATATAATTGAATTGTTCTCACGTATCTCCCTCGATGTTAATTTATGATCATGTAGCTGCTCAAGTATTATAATTAGCTGAAATATTGATTGCAATTGATACTTGAACAAACGACTTTATTATTATTACTACTTAAAGGTAATTGTTTTTACAAGAAAAAAAGAAAACATGGATCAATAAAAGGATAAAAGACAATTCTTCTTTTTCAGAATTTATTGCAAACGAATAAAAACAAAAATGTGCCTTTTTTTATTTCGGCAAAAAATTTTTTGTGTAAGTAATAAGATAATAATTTGTCGATATTTGTAAAGATTCATAATGATAATGCAACAATAAAAGAGTGAAATATATTTGAACAATTATTTTTTCAAGCCAATTAATGAAAAATTAGCGTAACACTGTGAAAAAAAAAGGACGTCTGGACCTCCATTTCATTAATTGGAATGATTGATTGGATAAATAATTTTTCGTTAATTAAATTGGTTTTATTTTTATTTTTTATTTTTTTTTAAAAGCGAGGTCCATTCCCTCTTCCAATTTATTAATAATTTATAAATTCACAATACATGTTTTTACAATTACTATATTAAGGAAAAAGAGACTAGAGCTACTTTACTCCCAACCTGAGCTTTGCCAAGACAGGTTATGGACCTACTCAGTCGAAGTCTTCAATTGTATCAACCTTCTCGTTGTTATCTATGAAAAGTTTTTTCCATTTCGCGTACTTTCTCAGAGCGTTTCCACTAGTTTCTTTTCCGTGTATTGGTTCCGTTGGTATATTGTTTTTTATAACGTTCCTGTAAATTGGTTTTATTTAATTGGAATGATAATAGTAAATTATTATTATTTTTTTTACTAATCAAAATCTATTCCCGACCTATTCCGACTGATTGACTAAGGCGTACTAAAACCGAATAACTTTATAATATTTGTTTGCGAATAGAATTAAAAAAAAAGATATCTATTCGAATATCCGGTTTGATATCCGGACAAGCACTAAACTAGAAAATAATAAAGAATATCAGAAAGAAATAAAAGCTTTTAAGAAATATTAACGAAAAGAATAGTTAAGAGGTAAACTAAATTTTTTTTTTTAGGAGGGGTTTTTTATGTCATTTATACCTACAACCGCACAATGACCACCAAGATAAATTTTATCATTTTCGTTAAAAAAACCTCTACATATCCTTCCCGTATATTAACTGCGACCTTATATATAATTTTGTTCAATGGCTTTACCAAGGCGACACAACTCGTCGAACCGGTTCCACAAGCTAAAGTTATCCGATTAATGCCCGCTCAAAGGTAGGGTGTCTGGCTACAAGGCCGTGTAATCGCGATATTTTGAACGTTTACGCTCTTGCATGGGTTAAGCCACCAAGCCTCATTGTATACATGATTTAAAAATATTTACAACATAAAAAAAATTAATATAAAAAAAAAAAAATAAAAATAATTCGTCACACTAGCTTTAAAGATTTCTAGCAAATATCTATACAGTATAAAACTTTATCGGTCAGAGTATACGTACGTACGTCACACGATAGCATTATAGCTAAAAATAATTATTTTCTCTTAGGCATCATTATCGTTGTCCATTCCAGTTGTTCTTTTTCTTTCGCTGCCGGTGTTATCGGCGTTGATGTCTGTGTTTCTTTTTTGCCATGGTCGTTAGTGTCGTTCGGCTATTTGTGATGGACGAACACAAAGCGATTAGAAATAAGCATAAAGCATTCGAACTTCAATGAAAATCCTACCGGATCCACGCCATGGGCAATATTGTCATGTCCAATGGTTCAATGGTTTGTTTGATATTGGACATCCAAGATCAAATAATTTTGATTGGACATGGACGTTCAATTCCAATTGTTTTGACCTTACTGGTACTTAATTCCGACATATCAATTTATGGATTATTTAGGATTAGAATGTCAACGCTCATCACTGGGTATAAGCAATTACACGATGTTTATGCTGTATGCAAAACAAGGAAGTTTCCAATGATTACTAGCTAACTTATAGATAACTTATATATGGCTTGAGACAATTCACAAAGCCAAATTAGTAAATAAAAGATTTCATTCCGGAATTACAGTTAACTAAGGTATGTCAGCTCTTCTGATTTTGGCTTATGTAAACCAGTGTCACAAGGCTTAAATTACAAAGGATTTTTCGATGTGCTTTTCTATATTTCTCCAGAGGTATTATATACAAATGGAAAGGAATACGCTCAAAAAATCTGATACCTAATCTTTCGAAATAGGTAAGTTAGAAGTTTTATTGGATATCCTTCGTATCACAATAATCCACATGATAGAGTGAAAAAGGAGCATTTGAACTCTGATGAAGTCGGTAACTCCGGGAGAAATACATGAGACGAAACGAATGGTACTTAAGATGTTGAAACCACAATTCTGATAGGAGAAGTGATCTTGAGATTGTGAGCGATACGGAATTGATGAAAGATCTGCAGATGAGGTGTTTCCAACAGAACGGATAGAGATCATACCAAGTGGTGCGAATTTGGTTAGACAGCATTGTCAAAATGAGATAAACGCAGAAAAGTACTCAAGACATTCATCAAATATCAAAATTCTAAAGGGACGGATCATGTCATCAGAGAACGTGATCTTGGTTACTGTTACGGAAACGGATGGTCAAAGAGAGTGAACATCAGAAATTCACTAAGTGTCAGAAAAATCTTGGATGCCAGCGACTAAGGACAACAGAGAAGTTTTTGAAAAACTGTTTCTATTAGATCATTTTCAAATGAATTTGTTGTCACGGATGATCATGAAATCGAATGATGATGAAATTTGGACCTAATTTAATATGAAATTTTAGAATTTTTAGGGTGTTGTTATCCTAGCTTTTTTTTTTAGTGCTAGGTTAGAATTTAGGGTCAGAGTCGCTTAGAAAAGAATTTCAGTAGGGTTTATATTTTCAAAAGGAGACCCAAATTTCATCATAATCTGGTTTCACGATCATTCGCGACATTTATTAATATAGTTAACTCCCTTTGCAGTAATTACTTTTTGGCGAAACGGGTGGGTCAACCAACGGGTCATCCACGAGTTATAGTAAGTGTCTGACCTGATCAAAAAGAATTAGCCGAATAATTGAGTAAAATAGTGATGGCGCAAAAATTTGGCGGTTCCGTGATTTTTATTCAATTCGATTGTAGGATCAATACGTAATATACAAATACAAAATAAAAAAAATAAAGGTGAAAAAAAACAAAATTATCAGCATAAAAGTTTAGATACATTCTTTCTACTTTATATTAATGCAAATATTAATTTTTAGACAAGAATTAGAATATTATTATTCAGTTATTGTTGAATTAGTCACGGGACCGCCAAATTTTTGCGCCATCACTATTTCACTTGAATAATTCATTGGCCAATTCGTGATGTAGCATGATAGATTCATGATCTAGCACGATAATTAGATTCGGGACATAGCACGGTAGTTAGATTCAGGACATAGTATTATATTAGATTCAGGACATAGTATAATAGTTAGATTCGGAACATACTGTAAGATTCAGAACGTAGCATGGTAGTTAGATTCAGAACATAACGATAGTTAGATTCGGGACATAGCAAGATAGTTGGAGTCGTAATATAGCACAATATTTAGATTTGAGACATAGCATAGTACAGTAGTTAGAACAGAACATAGCATAGTAATTAGGATATACTGTAGCACTATAAGTTTATATTTGTTATTAATTGTTCTACTTTTTTTAAATAAATATAAAGAATATTTATTAAGTATTGTCAATAGGGTTGCTGGTGCAGGATGCTTGGTGCACCAATGGTGCACTAAGTTGGGTGGTGCACCTGGTGCACCAGACACTAGCATGGTGCATGGTGGCGAGCCAATCATATTTAACTTTAGTAATTGGTAATATAACACAAATCATATATAAAAATTACTATAGGAGGAATGTGAAGTGCATACATATAACCTTTTATTTGTACTAAGTTAACAACTTGTTTGATTAATTGAAAGTTGTAGAGCTCATCAAGATGCATCTAATGGTAGTTAGAGCATTCAAATCAACCTAGTAGATGATGAGATATATTATTTAAAAATAATTGGCTAACTATATAAAATCTCTATATAAACATTGTTTATATAGAGATTTTACTTAGTTGGCCAATCATTGTTTAACAATAACTCACTACCCACTGGGCCTAACCACTATTAGATGTGCCTCAATGAGTTTTACAGCTTTTAATTAATTGAAACAAGTTGTTAACTTAGTACAAAAAAAAAGTTATATATATATGTATACTATATTCTGCCTATATTACTACAAAAAAAAAACAAAATAAAGTTATTAATTTTCTTTTAGTTTGAGTATGCAATTATTTTAAGATATGTTTTTAGCTTTCAATCATATATATTGATCTAATTGTGAGTTAACAATCATTTATTAGACAAAATATTAGGGATTCAGAATTAAGGTTCAGGTGTCTGTTTTTAATTAAATTACTAATGTATTTATTTTGAAATCAATGATTCTTAAATCTTATTTATTTTGATTTTTAAGCTTATATAATAACAATAATAATTAATACTTTATGATTGTAAATTTTTATTTGAAATTTGATTTTTTTCATTTATATATTTTAAAATATCTTAAATTTTGACAATTACATATTAAAGACATACTATAAATAGTTTTTTAGAAGTAATAATAGAATTTTATTTAAGAATTTTTTAAAAAATTTAAGCAATAACTTTTGTCTTTATTAATTTATTACAAAGTATCATTTGTAACAATACAAAGATATTATTAATTTTTATAAAGTTTAGAGGTTTTATATATAAATTATTAATAAAATAATTAAAAATAATTAAATATTAATTTAAAATTTTAATTATTAAAATTTGCTATTATTTATAATAAAAAAATTTAATTTTTAATATTAATATTTTTTAATATAGTGCACCACTAGGTGCACCTATGCACCAAAAAACTTAATGGTGCACCAACGGTGCACCACTAAATTTATATGTGCACCAGCAACCCTAATTGTCAAGTAGATATATACATATTAATATATACAATTTTCTCATGATCGTGGTTGGCCAATAAAATTATGTAATTCAACATACTGCGCCAAAATATAACATTTTTTAAAATGCTAAAACTTTTATTTTTTAAAAAAACCGACCAATAACTTTATAATTCAGGACTGAGCTCTACGAAGTTAACGGTCGTTTTTAAAAAAATTCTTCTATAGAAAGTTATAACAATTCGAAAAATGGTCAAATTTTAAGTTTTTATAGAAGATTTTTTTTAAAAACTGACCATTAACTTTGTAGAGCTCGGTCGGTTTTTTTAAAAAAATTTGTCTAAAAAGTTTTAAAGTTTTAAAAATGTGCAGTATGTCGAAATACATTAATTTTTATTGGCCAACCACGATCACAAGAAAATTGCGTGATTGTCTTCCGACACCATACCACAAAAAAATTTAATACAATGTAAAAATCCAATAATGACATTAAACTTTTACTATGCATTAAGCGATGTTTAATTCTAATGTATATGCTTTATTTAAAATGTTGAAATATATACAATTTAAGAAACAAGTAATATAAAAAAAAGTGATAAAGCCCCAACCCTGCTCTATCCTATCCTAACCGCCCATTTGGATGTATATGCTTGATTTAAAATGTTGAAATATATACAATTTAAGAAACAAGTAATATAAAAAAATGATAGAGTCCCAACCCTAATTTTTTGAAATAAACTTTAAGCACTCCATAGTTCAGGGCTCTATCCTATCCTAACCGCCCATTTGGATGTATATACTTTATTTAAAATGTTGAAATATATACAATTTAAGAAACAATATAAAAAAAATAATAGAGCCCCAACTCTGCTCTATCCTAACCTAACCGCCCATTTGGTGTTAGGTCTATCGTTTTATACCCGTGTGGAAAAATTTTTTTTTTAATTATACCCATGTTTTTTATAAATTTTCTTTTTGTTCCACCTAAGGGTATAGGCTTTATTTTTCCAACTGTAACTTGCATTTACTTTTTTAATTAGGGGGACCTATGTTGGAAGGACCTACGTTGGAAGGATCTACGTTGAGAGGACCTTCGTTGGGGGAACCCTCCCCTTTGATTGTTTGGACTACATTATCTGAGGAGTTGATACCGTTTCCTTCGCGCTTGATCCAATCGTTAGGGAAACCTTCATTAGGGGGAACCTTCAGTAGGCCGGCTGAACGAACTGGCAGAATCAGGTACTTGTCCCTGATCTTGTGTGATGGCTCTCTTTTTGGGCGGGGCAAAGAAAATTTTTCTGAATTTTTCAGAACAGAGTTTGTCTGGTCTAAGGTCTTGGTATTTATGCCGTGATTTTTAGGTGGCTTGTTCGTGTGACGGTGTTAAGCCATGTGTGTCCCGTGACCCCGTGACCCCGTGACCCCGTGACCCCGTGACGGTGAGTTGATTGGTGCACGCTGCATTGTGTAACGTCGCATGAGTCTCGTTTTATCCGGTCCTGAGGCTGTGATTTTGTAGATCTTCGATTATTTGGTTTTTTTCGAATTGTTTGATTATTCCATTTTGATAACAATCTTCAACATTGTATATTTTTTATCTGCAGAAAATATGTAGTTACTACCTTGAGTTATGTTCATTGATTGTACCACCACAGCACATGACATGTAGACTTTACTTTACTTAAACCGACCTTCGTGTCTAAACACGCTGACCTAAAAATTTTTCGTTCCTATGACTTTAAATCTTGAGTTTTACAGGATTACACCAATCCATGAATGGACTTGTGCCAATTTAGTAGATTATTATCACAAACAAAATATCTACTAGTTATCAAAGGTTCTTGGAGCAAAGAAAACCCTTCAAAAGGTAGCAGATGTCGGGTCTGGATTCAACATAATACGCAGAACAAAGGCTCAAGAGCTACTGAATAATTGGAAGGTGAGATATAGCTACTTTTCGACCTTAGTTCATAGTAAGGATAGGAAGGGCTCAAACTTTTAGTTTAGAGCGGTAACCTCAACTTTTGGTTCGAGTGTGGTGAGCTTTTAGCTCGAACTTCCTTTTATCCTTGGGAGGAGCTAAACTTTTAGTTTAGTGGTAACCTTAACTTTTGGTTCAAGTGTGGTGGGCTTTTAGCCCGAAACTCCCTTTGCATATTTTAATTGGACTTTTCTTGGACTTTTCATAGTGAATGATTTACTAATACATTGGACTGCACCAGTGAAAAAAGTATATAAGCAGAATCGAATACACAAAAAAATCGGAACCATACGGGTTAAACAACAGTTAAATGCAATCAAAAATTCTGCAGATCAAGTTGATGCATTTCAGAAACAGTTCGTCGATGATAGTCGAAAACGTTCCTATGAAGAGATATTGGTGAAGAAAACGAAAATTAAAAATACAAATTCTAATGAAGACTCTTCATATGGTAAGAAGGGATCTAAGCGATTAATTCTGTATTATAAAATTGGCATGAATTAATAATTACTCCTATTTGTTTATTATCATCGTCATTTTTAATGTCAAACACAACACATTAATAATTACTCCTATTTGTTTATTATCTTCGTCATTTTTAATGTCAAACACAACAAATTAATAATTACTCCTATTTGTTTATTATCTTTGTCATTTTTAATGTCAAACACAGCATCACTATCAGCTAATAGTCAAACACCAATATCCCTGTCTTTCTATGATGAAAGCAATTCAATCAGAGAGAAGAATACGGAGGGACTTATTGAGTTTTTACAAAAACGAAGCTTGTTCTTGAACGCAAACCATTTTGAGATTTTTCGTAATCATGAGATTATTGGTCGCGATTTCCTTAAGATGAGCAAACAAGATTTTAAAGATATTGGGTTAGAATGTCTTACAATGTTATATCTATGATTTTATTTTATCTAATTTGATAATTTGCAATAACTTGTGTATTCCGGTTGTATAGACGAAGATTCAAGTAAAGAATTTAATAAGTCTACAACAGGAGCTCCAATAGCTACCGAAATTGATATGAATAAATTCCACAAAGAATTCATTGGAGGTCTCTCTGAACTACTCAATGATAATCTTAATAAGACAATTCGTAGTGAATTTCAAAATATCAAGGGGGATATAGAAAAGATTAGACGTCAGGTGGAAGAAATTGACTATGTAGTGAAAAGTCTTGAACAAGAAAATAACACCGAAGGAAATGAACTCAACCCAATTATCATATTATAACAACTAAATGTTTACTGTTTACATTGAACATACCAACAATCTGATTTTTGTCAGCAAGAAATAAATAATATATTTTGTTTCTTGTTAGCTTTTTCACTCTAGAATTATCTTCAGTACTTTACTGAAATTTGCAAAATTAAGTAGTAGGCGTATTGCTAATATATAGTAAATATATAGTAATAATAAAATAATTATATAGTAACTTTAAAACTAAAAAAATTAAGGGTAGTAAGCGTATTGCTAACATACAGTGAATGTAAAGAAAATTGTTATTGACAAGTAACTATATAGTTACTTTATAGTAACCGTAAATGGCCGGATAAAATACTCCCTTCGATAATAGATCCACTATGTACTAAACCCGGGTGCAAATTGCAGGATCTTCTTTAATTAAAGGCGGTTCTTTTTAAACATTTAGACTGCCTGTTAGAAATGAAGAGTGGTATGCACTTCAAATTTTTACACTATATGATAGAAGCTTCAGCCATATACTATACCCGGGGTCTATAAAGGGTTTAAAATTTGTGGAATGTAACAGACCCGCCATTTATGGTTATTGCAAATAGTATTAAAGTTGCTAATTAGTAAAGTATGTATCAGAAAAATAAAATTACAGAAATCGATTTTCTGATTAGTAATATAAATCAAAGTTTTTAAGTTTACTCGATAAGACCCAACTCTCAAAGATGTCCTGGAATAACTGTATATGGGCCAAACATATTTTAAAACGATTCGGATGGTAAAAATAGTCAAATTTTTTAACCTTTTGCAGAATTTGACCCGGCTAGGTTATAAGAATCAATTTTATTAAGTTTGTACGGCTTAATCAATAAATTTTAAAGTTAAAATAATGGCAATAATGAATATTGCTAAAAAAAATGATACAGCACTGCCGATGATGGATCCAATGATTAAACTAGTGTTTTTTTTTTTTTGAGCTTTCAGAATCTAAAATGATTGTATGATTTTGAATTGTAAGCTGTTGAGTTGTATTACTTGGAATTGTTGCATTTGGAGTAATTTAGTAATTCATTTATAAGAATCCTTCTGGCTTACATCTAACAAAAATATTTTAATGAACCATTATCATTTGAAAATTGACCTGCTGAACAATAAAAGAAAGTTTAAATAAAAAATTTAGAAATAAAAATAATTAAAATTTTACCAAAATCAACAAACGTCCTCGAAGAGTTAGATTCACAATTGCCAATTGATATATTGCAGTATCTAAAATTCACAGGTCACCGAATCATTATGACCATCAAAAATTATAAGCGTCTGTTGGGAACTTTTAATTTAAATGATTAATAGAAGACATCTTTATGCTCAAAACATTTATTAATTATTATTAAACAACATACCTAATGCCGCCGAGAAATATGGCGAGCAGGACAAATATATTCTAATGAGATACCAAAATTATATTCGTTATATTTGTCCACGTTATCAGATTCTTTATTATATAACAGTAACTTTAAAACGTTAATTATACAGGCCAAATGATTAATTTATTCATTGGCATAAATGATACAGAGATATTATCAGTTCCACCAATATATAAGATGTTTTAATCGGACAAAGTTACTGTGCAATAACTTCTCAAGGTGTAGGCGTATTTGCTGCATTTCCAAACCTCTTAGTTTTTTATGCAATTCTTGAATGTGTGCCAGGTTGGTGGCGCATTAATCATCCCAAGTAATTTGTGCTGATTAAAAAATTCTAATAACAACAATAAAATATAAGTTTTAATAAAGTACAATTTTCTAACGTTATTCTACTCGTTCTTGCTATTTTTAAAAAAGTACGTTTCCCTTCATTTTTTTCATAACCTTTAGCTTCTAATATTATCGTTTTGAATTCAAAAAAATATTCGTATTCTTTTAATTTTATAATGTTTATAATTTCAAAATTTTTACAGACAAAATGATGTCAACTCGTCAAAATTCTATATAATACACATATAAAAAACATTGGCCTTAAACGTATGATAATAAATCTCAAATAAACACAAATATGTTAGCTAATCAACACGTAATATATAGTTTATAAAAAAAAAATTTCTTTAAATGTAAAAACTTTTCTTATAATCTACGCTGAATCATACCTATCGTATCTTAAAAAAAGAATAATAGCAGTGCTCCTTGTTGGAATTTCACTTTAAAACTAAATTTTATAAGCTTTGTTAATCTTATATACTTCCGAAATTACTGTAATATACCAGATACTTACCTACGTATTAAGTACAGTCAGCTCTCTTTATAATGAGCCTTTTTACAATAAACGAACTAAAGCTTTTAAAATTTATAAATAGCAGAATCGACTATATTCATATTTCTGTTATATCCAATTCGCAAAAGAAAAATAGAAAACATTCAAATTGAAGAAGCGCATGGTAAAAGTTTTCAATCAAAAAGAAATCGTACTGTACATGCTAAAACAAAAGAGATTGTTGTGACTGATTAATGCGCCAACAAACTGGCATACATGCTGGTACACGTTCAAGAGTTGCGTTTTTTATCAGATCTGACGTAACCCTCACGATGCGATTTATTGTTTTTTTTTTTTTTGATTCATATTTTTTAATTTTCTATTTGTACAGTCAACACTGGATGTAACAAAATTTTTATAACTTTTTATAATTAACTTTTCAACGAACCTTTTTATAACAGACTTTTTAACAAACTTTTTATAACAAACTTTTCAATGAATTTTTTATAACGAATTTTTTAAATGAACTTTTTTTATAATGAACTTTTTTATAACTAACTTTTTGCAATGAACTTTATAATAAATATTTTACAACAAACTTATAATGAATTTTTTGAAGCAATTTATTATATTGGTGTAGAAAAGTAAATTACTTTATGAGGAACTTTTAAGAATTTTTATTATAAGAACTACTATAAAGAGAGTCAATTGTATTTCTATTCATATCTCTACAAAAAAAAAAAAAAAAAACTATTGAGCTTTTTTAAGTAGATAATACGGGTAAAATATTAAATAAATTTAAACCTTAAGAACTATGATATAATTCTAGCTTTTTTTTTAGACATGAATATGTTTACTGGCCTTTGTTTTGCAAAAGTTTAAGTTTAATACATGGTCCACTATTAATTAATTAATACTGTTGGTTGTTATTAATTTTGTTAGAATTTAATATTTGCTACCTACATTTTGGAAATATATCATTCGAAAATTCTACTGTTTATCATAATTTAGCAGTCAAGGACCAAAAATTGTCTTATTCAATATTTGTCATACTAGTAACCGTTTCTATTTAAAAAAAAAAAATTGGGAATCAAATTCTCCCAATTTGAAGAGGGTATTAGGTCAGTATGATTTGATCACTGCAAAAACTGCGAGTTTTTCATAAAAAGGTAGCATCGCACCGTTGCAGTGCGTTTAATTGCAAGAGTCAGCCTCCATCATGATGACTCAGATCGGCTCTCTTACAATATTTGAAGGGCTTGCATTCATACGATTTTGCTAATATCATAGACTTACATTGTCAATCGACGTGTTTTATGATGCAATTGCTTAATTCAATATAGCAAATGCATTTAAATTATGACAAAAAGAGGATAATTATTATTCTTCCAATCGAAAATATCTGGTAAAAAAAAAAAAAAAAAAAAAAACTGGAGGTGCGTCTCCAATGTAAAGCAAACATCCATATACGAAAAAAATTTTCTATGTATTCGTCAGACTGACCGGTATAGTCGATATCTTTACATTTCATCCAAGTTTTCCTAAAATTTGTTTCGGGTTTAGCGACAAATGAAGAGGATTCAAAATTGGCAGAAACGGCTCAACTTCTTGTGAAGATGATTTCATATACAGCGCTTTTCCAACATGTAGTTGACCGGGCTAATCCGCAGCAATTGACATAGCGCAATTATCTGAATGTGTTTTTGTTATTATTTGTCGACGGATAAGTATTAAAGCTTAATATTGAACCACTGTAAATTTTGTTCATTAAACTCGACTTAAGGCATTCCATTGATGGTTCCTTCTTCCGTTTTTCTATTTTATCGTTAATTGTGTATCGTTAATGCTTCGAATTCATTAATAACTAAATGTTTTCGTGAAACCCAAGGAAACTGTCATTCTAAATATGGAATATCCTATTCCGCCATAATTTTGAACATGCATCAACATTCGCAAGATGAATTGAGATTTTTAAAACAGGTTTCGCTACGCATGTAGAAAATGCTTTGTGCTAGGTGTTGACATCTTGTTGGCCTCTTAATTCCGTAAATAGCATTATCTATTTATATTATATAAAATTTTAAGATCACTAACAAAAAAAAATTTATATTACACTTTTACCACTTTTACCAATAAAAATTTCGTAAAAAAACTAAATAAAAATATAAATTTCATCTTTATTAATTTAATTTTTATATAATTATTGCTACACTAAAAATTACAATAAATTGAATTCGAAACTTTAAAAAAAAAAATTACAAGCAATAAATTAGTAATGTGACGCACATTAGTCATCGAACAAATCGCTCGATGTCCAGGTCACACCACGAGGAGGTTGGCATCATGTGACCCAAAAGGAGTTTAAAATTGGGAATTTAAAATTGGGCTTGAGAAAAAAAAATATCAAATCTAGAAAAGAAAGAGATAACGATAATTAAAAAGTTTATTCGATTATTTTTCAAATCATTTATTTCCCGATCTTTTAAAAAGATCTCGAAATGATAAAATACTATACCGATGGTGTACTAAGCCATCGATAAGTGATTCGCATTTTTCGGCGTCTGATAGCGAATCATTGGTAAACAGATAACCGTGACAGTTTGATCATTTTGCCCTTAATGAATCGTTTGTCACGTCGTTGTTCATATTGGTTCATATAGTATCTTCCTTTCTTCGAGAACAACGAAACGAATCCGGCCGTATATGAACCTGTTTTCCCTCAGGGCAATAAACCTACTAAACCTAGCTATTATTGCCACGCATGGCAATTTTTAATGTGCTTTTTAGACATCGGTTTTTTGAGGGTAGGTTGGTTCTTTGTTCTTTAAGAACCAACAAGAAACCCCGGTTTTAACGATAACCGGATTATCGTCACTGCAATAAAAACGTAATAAAACAGATACAACATTAAATATCTAAAAATAAATTTAAAATAAAACAAATTAAATTAGAAATAAAGAAAGAAATACTTACGCATTTAATGTAAAACATTAAATTTTCTTTTCGAGGGCACACCAAAACGACAAATGAATAATGAGAAGTTGAAAGCATGACCACATAGGACGACTGATCAGTAATTCACCCGGTCAGACCGGAACCACCGAAACAACCTAACTTCTCCAAACCTATGTGGAAATGGATAGTATATAACGAATAAAATAATGGGCGGAAAAGAAGAAAAGCACGTTGAGAAAAAAAAAATTGATAGACAAAATATATTACAAAATTATGACATCAATATCGAGTTTGGATGATCTGATTGGTCAAGAGGATTATCAATTTTGACAGGAAGCCATGTGCGTTTTAATATATCGATCTTCGAATATCGATCTACATACCGTTATATCTATATAAATCAATAACCCTAACATATAACCGATAAAGCCTTTTTTTTTTTTAATAATAAAAAAAAAAACATCAATCAGCTTGATGTAGAAGGAAAAACCAAATTATAGATACCTCTTTGTCAATTCAATAAATTTTGGTTGATCTCGCTATTTAATGATATTATTTAGATTATGGCGATCGGTGAAATTTTTCTATCTTCCCATAAAAATTTTACTGTCACGTGATCGTACAAAAAATCTTAACTACCCCAATAGCCAAACTTACGTTTTTAAGACTCCTGCACTTACTTTTTTGATACTCCTAGATGTACCCCAAAATTTATATACTTTTTTGATACTGACATCGCGTGCAGATCACCATTACCGGTGACTTTGTGTGATACTATATAACCGGTAAAAACTATATTTGGTTATAACATCAAATGTTACGTATAAAATTGTTTTTTTTTTTTGTAATTTAAAAAGATATATATAACGACAATGTCTACTCGTCGATCATACAAATAGACGATCAATCTATTAACGTTCAGATTTCGCTCTCTTAATATAAATATGTATAAAATATTTGGTTTAAAACATACGTTAGTACGTATTAAACCTGTTAAACCGTCAAAAAACTTATTTGATCTTATTAAAAACACTAAATCAATTCATAATTATTCAACATTTGAAAAATCATCAAAATCTGTCATTATAGAAACGGAAGGAAGACATGCAGAAGATATATGGAAAGATTATAAAACATTGATCAATGTTAATAACTTAAATAAATTGGATGTAACAGAGTTCAATAGGATACTTGGTGTTTTTGTAAAAAATCTCACAATTCCTGGGTCCTATGGGAAAATGTTGTCAATTTTCCAAGATATGCAAGAAATGGCCAAAGTGAAACCGGATGAGTCTACATATAATATTATGATGTCCATGTATTTGAAGAAGAAAGATATTAAAAGGATTAACCTTTGTTTTGATGATATGCAAAAACAAAATATTCTTCCAAACACTATAACTTACAATATAATGATAAAAGCTATTAGTAAACTCGGTAAATCCGATACTGCAATGTCTCTTTATAATGAAATGGTTGAGAGAAAAATAAGGAGAAATGAAAAAACTTTCACCATGTTATTTTGTGCATGTTCCGCTAGACGTAATGTTCCTCAAGCTCATCAATTTTATAAATTTATGCTTAATGAGGGATTACAACCTGATATTTACACTTACAATGCTTATATTAACGTAATTGCAAGGAATGCAAAGGATCTAAAGGAATTAGAGAAAGCGATGGATGTTATTAAACAAATGAACGAAAAAGGTGTAAAGCCGACACTAGTAACATATAATATTCTTATAAAAGCTTTACAAGCAATGGGAAAACGTACTGAAGCACTACATCTTTTCAATCAAATGGAACTTGAAGGTGTAAAACCAAATTCCTCTACTCTCGAAGGAATTGGCATAACTGGATTACAAGCTTTGTTAAAATTGCGTAATACTTATAAAGTAACTCCAAGCCATATAGATTTTAACACTTGTATGGATCAAGCCCTCAAAGAATCAAAATATACCGATGCTATGGAAATTCTTTCATATATGCAAGAGTCAGGGTTCAAACCGAATGTTTCAACCTATTCTATATTGATGAATGCGCATATTAGGCAGAATGATATGCTTAGAGCCATGGAATTATTTACTGCAATGAAGAATGACAACGTTGAACCTGATGATTATATTTACGCTTCTCTTATTGATGGTTTTGTAGCACAAAATGATGTCGAGCAAGCTTTCATATTAGTGGGTCATATGTTAGAATCCAAAATTGAATTAAATAAAATGACAATAAATAGATTAATAGATACTGCTTCAAAGTCTAAGGATCCTAGATTGGTTCAAAGAGTTTTTGAACGAATAGAAAGATTAACTGTGCCAAATAAAGACGCTTGTGAAAGAGTTCTTTGGCGAATCGCTCAATCATATGATATACCCGTAGTAGAAAAATATTTAAAGATAATGAATAAACATAATCATATTATTAATAGAGAAACATTTACTGCAATAATCACGGGTGCAAGTAAAGGTGATAATTTAACCCAGGCCAGATATTGGTATAATTTAATGATTGGGCAAGGAATTTCGCCAGATCATATGCTACTTTCTATGATGATAAGAGCCCATGCCGATGCAAAAGTAATCGATAAAACTTTATCATTGTGGAATGATTTTCATTATTTTGGCATTGCGCCTGATGATGATGACATTATGTATGTGTTAAATTTGTGTGCAGAGACAGGTCATTGGAAGGACGAAATTAGAATTCTTGGACAATTGAAAGAGTTAGGTTATGATGCAGATTCATATAAAGCAAGAATAACGGGAAAGAAACAACAATCTAACGACGGAATTGAATCAAAGATGGATCCAGATGAAGAATATTATGAAGAATACGGGGAATACCTTAAAACAAGATTGGCTAATAAGTCTGTTATAAAAGTGAAGGAAAGGATGCAAAAGTGGGTTCGAGTTGTAGCGAAAATAAGTTCACAGAAAATGGATGATAACGCTAAAAGTAGAGTTGAACAATGGACTCCTTACAGAAAACATCAATTACCAATAACCGGGACGAAAGATTAAAAATTAGTACTGTACATAATTCATTTTCATAAAGTTTCAACCCTTTTTTTTTTGACGTTCTGAACTATTAAAATCATTAAATCAATTAATTCATTACGTTACTATAAAACTTGTTTAGTTTTATTTTATATATTTAGGTTTTTTTTTTTATTATAAGATTTAGTAAATTTAGCTTATTTGAATTTAAAAATAAATATTTAAACCAAAAAAATATAGTTTTAATTATTTTTGAACTATAACAAATTTGTAATTATAAAACTCTATATAAAATTTGACAAAAAGCTAATAAAAAATATCTAAGACCTAAAATAGTTACCTTGATATAAAAAAAATATAGTTTAGTTATTAATAATAAAATTTAATTAATATAGTAATATATATTAAATTTTGTTTTTTTTGTAATTAGTGATATATATAGTAAAATAGTTGCTGCTATTAATATAATCCATTACAGATTTCAGATTGAAATAATTAAAACTACAGTAGTAAGTATAAATTTTGTTAATGAGGTACGCGCAAAAGATAAATATCATTATTATCAGGAATTTTTTGAATAATGTTTTTAGTAGCTAATGAGGTAATTGCATTGGACATATCTGATGGAACTAAATTGCCAAAAGTTGAAATATAGAGTGCTATTGCGCCTGTAACGTGAGGAGCAGACATGCTTGTTCCATCAAGATACGCACTATTAGTATCAGATTCTATATAAGCTGATAAAATATCTACACCTATATTTTCAAAATATAAGTTTAATAGAACTTAGATTAAAAAAGAAAATATATTTTAGGTATAATTAAATATTATTATTCAAACCTGGGGCACAAATATTAACACATGATCCATAATTTGAAAAATCGGCCATTCTATCTGATCGATCAGAAGCGGCAACCGTAATAGCTGAAGGAGCAGCAGCTGGAGTTACTGAGCATGCATCAATATAACTATTTCCAGCTGAGACTACAACATGAATACCGTTATCAGTACATTCCTCAACTAATTTAATCATAGCTTCAGAATATTCAAGATGAAAAGACATGCTAAGATAGTATATAGGTTAAATTAATTACTAAAAATTTTTGGATTCAATAATTTACTATAAATTACATAGGAAAATATTTACTTGATAACACTATTCTGATTTTTATCATTTTTATGAGAATGAATCACATAATTTACTCCTTTTGTAATTGCAACTAAATCAAAAATTCCGTTGGCATCACCAACTCTAACATTAATGATGTTTGCTAATTTTGCAACTCCATACGTTGTTCCTAAGTGTGATGATAAAAAAAAAATGCATGAATTAAACAGCTAACGCTAAAATACTGATAATCAAGTTTAAAAATACAGTATGATAATTTACCTGCAATCTATTATTTTATTATAAATACATATATAGTAATTTTTCTAAAGATTTAATTTCTCAATCTATGTATAAAACTTACTGTGCCAGCAATGTGAGTTCCATGACTTTAATAAATTAAAAAGGAAAATTAAATCATATAATCTATATACAGTATAATAAGTGCAGAATAATTAGAACAGATTGTATACCCATATACATCATCTCCATCTTCACATTCATCACAGAAAACTCCCCCAAGTGTGATTCTATCTTTAAATTCATCGTGTGTCATTCGTACCCCTCTAAAATTTTGTTATAGTTAATTTATACTTTCAAAATACGCGTGTTTCCAGATGAAACCTGTAAACATTAGAATTTAAGTTTCACTGTAACAGACTTGAATTCAGAATTGTGATATTATGTAATTGAAATAATTTACAATAGTAATTTGATCATTTCGATGGTATAGATTATCTTGTGACATTTTGTTAGAACGTTGGAATATTAGTTTTTAAAAGGTTAAGTCTGATATCACGTAAATTTACAGGTGTTCATTTGGAAACATTTATATAAATCTTATAAGTGTAATGATGTAATATTACGTGTCCAGAATGTAGACGTTCACTCCTTCTCCAGCACTATTTGGATATGTATAAAACCCATCATATTTCATCTTAGCAGTATCGATACGATCTAAATTCTATAAATAGCATGAAAGTTTAGAACTTATATTGTACGTACAGTACTTTCAAAAATTTTGCTCAATTCAGATATAATTTCCTATTTAAGCTGAGCAATGCATTTAAAGAAACTGTATACAGTATTTACGCTATTTCGAGACACGCAATTTAAAGACCAAATTTTTATTTTTAAAAATCTTCGGCTAAATTAATTATTAGCTCTCCTTAAATTCCATGTCTCAATTAACACCCTTGGGCATTATTTCGCGCAAATACTATATCCTTTTTATAAAAATATATTTAGACTACAATTAGTTACTCACATATAAAGTTGATTTGCTCCGAGATGTAGTTATCTTTCCATCCAGTGAAGCTTTTTTTGATTTTTCTACGAGTTGAACACCTTCAGTCTTCGATAATACATTTATGGCAAAATAAGGATTAAAGTCACAAAAATATGCTATAAACTTATCAAAAGAAAAGACTAGCACATCTTCGTTAGATATTTTTTGGGAAACGCCAAAAGGATCAAAATTTATAATATTTTTTTCAAAGCATATGTTCAACATATTAAAATGGTTGTTCGCGGCATTTTTATCAAGAATTACAATAAATTTTTCCTTTTTAGTGTTAATGATATTTACTTTCGTGATTGGGCATATAATATTTAGCGAGTAAATAGGTACTACAATCAAATATATGATAGTGAGAACCGGGATAACCTTATAAATAATTAACATCTTTGAACAAAAAAAGACAAGACAAATATAGAAGAATTATGATCGAAAAATTTTTATAAAGATTTTTTTAAACGAATTGTTGATATATTTTATTTCATTAATATCCCTAAAGCAACAAGAAGACTCTCGTTGCGTTATATGATATAAACTATGATGAATTAATGATAACCACGCGACTTAAGCATATACCGGAATCAAAATTAAAAAAAAAAAGGCAATTGACATTTATATACAGTTACCAGGAACGAATTAGAAATGCGGTAAAAGCTTAAAGTAACTAAATTATAACCTCTTATGACTTCTTGTCGTAGCATGCATATGTACTGTATTGCTGTATTGCTGTTAACATATCAATATAATGCCTATGTGTCGTAACTTGACTTACAAATGCACGTGCATTATTATGTAATACTGCGATATGTAAAATACAATTACATATTAATCTTCGAGATACCAGCTTGCAGAATATTTCTGAATTCTTCATTAAATGAATGATATATTATGAATAAGGTTCGAAAGAACATCAAATTTCTATCGCAAAAAAAACTTTACCTGATTGTTGTTTAATAAATTCTAACTTGTATTCAAAATTATTACCATATTTAGATCATTAATTAATATTTTTGGTATGAATTAATTTATTTCGATTATCTTTAAGCTTTATTCATTATAAAAATTTTTTTTAAAATAATTTGACGTATTTTTTATGCATAATTTATAGCTGCACGACTAATTATTTTTATGGTACAATGGAGTTCATAGGTTTTTTCAGTAACCATAACCTAGCAGGTTGTATGTCACAAGATTTAGTGGTCATTTCTACTGCTCCTCTAAATGGAATGCATAGTTAATTTATGTGATGTGTAAAGTGTTCCTGTGCAAATCATGCTTTTGATTGGATATCTCTTTCACATGCATAAATATGTACAACTATTATATTTACAATTACAGAATTAGTTTTTGAAAATATTTTCACAACAGCCCGTGAAATATCTATTACATAGCTAACGTTATATTTCATTTGAATAGTTACAACACTTGCCGCATTATTTGCTGTAAAACCCGTAAAAACCGTAAATTGTAATGCCACATTGCTGTAATGAAGATTTTGAAGGTTGCTATGAAATATTGGAAAGAATGCATTGATAGATTGAGAAGGATATTATATTAAATAATTGATATTATCATCATTATTTAATAAAATTAAAGCTAGCTAATCAATTTAAACAGAAAAATAAACTGACATTACAATAAGGTGGGGAAATATTGCACTACGGAATTATAGAAACTTTGCATTACATAATTAATTATGGCACATGCTATAGGCTATAGCGATAATGTATTACAATAGAACAGCTAGTGAAATCCCGCTATGTAGGAATTTTACCTTCGTGTGATCGATTTGATTGGCTCATAAAACCCCGATCTTATTAACAAAAATTCCGACATCTACCCGGGTTTACTAATTTCCCCGCCAGTTCCTATTGGACGAAATGCTGATCTTGTTTTGAGATAATTACGTATTGGTTAAAAAATATATATATATATATATTTTTAAATAATCCTTTTAACGCTATTCTTTTGAATTTAGCAGCTACTAAATTTTGCGCGATTGAGTAATAATTTTTTTTATAGATTCTATTAAGTCTATAGTACACGTGTACCGTGTAAATTTTTAAATTGAAATAAAAAAAAAATATAATAAAAAAAAAACATACTTAAAACCATTCTGTTAATGTATTTTTGTTTGAAATGTTGACTTTGCCTGATAATATTTTCAAGGCGTTAATATGAATATCAGTGAAAATGAACTCGATAACATGCTTAACTCCATCCTAGATGCATCAGATGAAATTGGTTAAGCGTGGGAGGCTGTAGGTGATGATCCAGAAGAAACACCTAAAGCAGTAAAGGTTAAAACATATCATTTACTAGTAAATAAATATGCAGAATAGAATAAAAGCCTCGAGAAATCAGGTCTTAGTTATAATCATCATGATCATAGAATTAAAAATATGCAAAAAGAAAAAACATGTGGCCTGAAAGATGGCATTGTTATTATTATAGGGAATATAAGAGCACTTACTGGAAAAAATTCCAATAAAAAGCCATGTTTGAAACAGAAAAAAGCAAAAAAATGTGGATATAAAGTTATATATTTTTGTTGTACTTTCTATTAGCACTAGGTTGGATTAGCCGATCTGTAACCTGGATCATACCAAGGCATGTACATATTTGGCACATTTGGAAGATATTGAGGTATTTATATAACATTACATGAAGAAGTGCAAACCAGCATTGGTTGGTGCATACTCATGCCAATTTTGATACAGTACAGAAATCCTGAAAACCAGATAGCAGAACCACTTAGCAAGTTCCCAAGTAAAAAGGTAAGGGCCATGTTATTTATTATCTAGTTTTTTTTATTAGAAGCTTACTTTTTTTTAATATATACAGTATTTAATCAGATTTTTATATATAATTTCAACTATTTTTACTCCAAAACATCATTTGATTTTTGATACCTTCTTAATACTTAAGGCTTTCAATAATACTATAAAACAAAAATTGAATAATACTAAGCTAGTAGAATCTTTTAGCAAAAAGGGCTTAGAAGAGGCCCTTACCAAGTGGACCACCAAAATTGAACTAGAGAAAAAGAGCATGTGTTTAGATTTAGAGAGATGTGTTTTAGAAGCATGTACTAAAAGAAAGAAGACTATAAAGTATATGGTACAATTCTAAGCTAATCTACTCTTTTAGACTACCTGAATTTTAAAAAAGAAAAAACTAGAAAAAAACCAAAAAGAACTTAAAAGTAGGTGCTGGGGCATTCAGGTTGTGCAAGCTATATATCCAGTAGTTTTTTATTGGACATTAGACATTTTTAAATTGTTCTATACAATTCTAATATATAATGTGGCATAGATATAATTGTTACTAGACAATGTCCACTCATATTGCATAGGACAATTTGGACAATTTTCCAATGTCCAATAATATGTCTAATACTGATTTGCATATGGCCAAGGCAAAAAACTATATAAAAAATTTCTTTATATAGATTAAATTAGTGTTTGAAAGCATATATATATATGGTTAAATAGAAACTTTTTGCTATCTGTTCAAAACATTCATAAAAAAAAAATTGAATTTCCCAATAGCTAATATATAAAATATTTTTAAACTTGGACAACAAATCTTAAACAGATTGAATAAAATGTGCACTATTACTCATCTAATTAATTGTAATACATAATGATTATTATAAAAAAATTGCGCCTCATGTTATTGTATATACATATATACTACTCTTTTAAAGAATAGCTTTATTTAAGATTGTTAATATATAATTTGGAAATCAACTCAAAAACTATATCATATAATAAACATAGGTACATGATTATTTTACTGAAAAGAGTTGGTTTATTAATAAAGTATAGCTTTATTTATGAAGTTCTATAACACAACACTTAATAAATAAAAGTGGTATAAGAAACTCTTTTATTATTATGATTGACAAAATCTTTGTTGATTACAGATGCAATTCTATTAGTTAATTGTTACATATTAAATTAAATGACTAATCATATGAAGCAATTTAATATAATGTAATTAAACAATTATAAGGAAGTTATCTTATATGTCCAATCCTATATCTATTGCTTTTGATTAGACATTCAGAAAAATAGATATCGAACAAATTTCCATTGTCCAAATTCCATTCATGCCAACTTTGGGGCATTAATAGAAAGCAGAGATAATAGTAAGCAGTAATAGTATATCTAACTGCAAGTATATAGATAAAGTTATAGTACAAGTTATTTTAAAAAGGAATAAATTGGAAATATGAAACCTATGTCTCTAAAGGTAGTCTAGACTAAATGCAATGTTGTTACAAAAAAGCTTTAAATAGTAATTTGAACAATTTAATATCCAATTTTGAACAATTAAATAAAGTAAAATTACTTAAAATTTAATTAAAATAACCTATTTTAATTTTAATTGAAATATATTTAGCATTTAAAAAAAATATAATTATATATATTTTTAGACAAATCTATTAATTATTAAAGCTTGGGCAAGCTTTGAACAATCTTGGATATTTGGATATTTTGGACATAATTAAGATCAAAAAGGCTGTAAACAGCCAAAATATACAACAATACTAAATAGTATACACAAATATATAGTATATATATGAGTTAAAACTAGATTATAAATAGTTAGTATGGGCAACCAAACTGTAAAAATGCACTTTGTATATTTTTAAATTATATTAATAAAGTTTAGCTACTAGCAGTCTTAAATACAAACAAAAACATGGTATTTTGAATATAGATAGCCAAAACATATATTACTAATTTCAGGCTTACTAATTAATTTAATAAATAAATTTATTAAAATTATTTTAAAATTAAATATATCTTTAAATGCTACTAATAGCTCTTTTTAATACTCTATATTAAATATATATATCTTTTGGACTTGTAGCAAAATATTCTATAGATATTAATATAAAGGAGATAAAGGTATTGTAACTAGAGAGATATTGTGACCAAGTAATATATTTTGTAAACTAGTGATCAGAATTAGATAAATTTTATACCATTCGATTTATTTCATTGAGACAAATTGAATAGTATAAATTTATTCAATTCTAATTACTAGATTACAAGATATTATTATTTATACAAAAATATAAGATTTTGCACATATTTGAATTTATTATTAAATATATATAGAATGTTTAATAGTTAATAACTTTTGATTCACTAGTCCATTTTGAATGATTTTACCACCAAAATAACCAGCTCAATATGACAATCTTAGCAAGTATAAAATAGTCAAAATCCAATCATAGGGTCCTGAGATCGATATAGGTTTATTTATTTATAAAATTATATTAGTAAATCTACAAGTTTTTACATATAAACCTTTAATAATCTTGAAATATTGTAATTGAATCTTAATGATTTTGTACTTGTTAGAATTATTTTACTAAGATTGTTATTTTGGTAGTAAAATTATACAAAGGTAACCAGTAGATCAAAATTATTCACTATCAAATAGTTGGCCACAATATCTCTCTCCTTTTTAAAATTTAGGTTTTATATTCTATTTGTATACTAATTATATATCTAAACTTCATATGATATAAAGATTTTTTTACAGTAATTTATTCTTTATTAAGCATAGTTCAAATAATAAAAATTGTATAAAATCTATTTGTTTATTAAAAAGGTTTATTAGTAAAAACTTTAACCTGACTACAATACCTTATCCTTCTTATAATAAACAGCTTACAATATCAGTTCTTTTGTAAAATAAATTGTTGCATTTTTATTATTTATACAGTATTATGCATTGCTATTATATAATTTTAAATATTTAAAGTTTTATTTTTTAAAGATAAATTCTATTGTAATAAAATAATTATTTGAATTTTAATTCAAAATAATTAAATATAATAAATTATATATTTATATTCTTAGTTTATATTTTTTGTTATTAAATAACTCTAAATTCAAAATTTTTATATTATTAATTATATGAAAGCTGTGATTGCTAGTTTAAGATATATGTTCTTATATTATACAAAATATATAAAAGCTGAATTTAAAATTTTTTTTGTTTATAACCACAAAAGCTATAAACTTATTTATTATTTATTATTAAATTTAGAACAATTCTAACCACCATCCTGGATGATTTCACTAAAATTATCCCGGTTACACAATTGCATGTCGATCAATGAAAGATCAATTTAATTTAAAATTTATTATACATAATCATGTATTTAGTACCATATAATCAAAACCCCCTCCCAAAACTCAACATAATGAACTGATCCTAACCCTAACCTTTAGGCCTCATGATTATTAGATTAAAGGTAGTCTATTTTATTAAGTTACCTATGTTGCGCAACATACTGTACATTTGAATCATCGATGTACAACAAAATTTCAAAAATACATGGTAACATCAAGAACCAATAACACAGAAAACTATGGCAAAATCACAAGAACCAAGATATAGAAAGTTATAGCGAAATCACAAGCATAAACGATACCGAAAACCACAATGTTGAAAACCAATGCGAAATCACAAGCACACAAAAATGAAAAGAACTTCACGACGGTGAAATCACAAGCACTAACGACAAAAGAGCTATAAAGAAACCACAAGCACCAAACCATGGCGAAATCACAAGCACCAACGCCAAGTCGAAATCACAGGCACCAACGACAAAAAAAGCTTCAGCGAATCTGCAAGTACTAACGACACATCGAAATCACAACTAGAGCCATGGTGAAATCACAAGCACCAACTACACCGAAAACCACGACGAAAACACAACCTCCAACGACACTAAAAGCCATAGTGAAATCACAAGTGCGAAAACTACAGCGAAATCACAAGCACCAACGAAATCAAAAACCACAGCAAAATTACAATCACCAACGACCACGACACCAATAACATAAAATCCACAGGCTTTGACGACGACTCCTATGACGATTCCAATGGCAACATTCAATAACAGCTTCACTAGCTATTATCTAGAAATAAAGTAGACGTAAGTAAAGTAAACTAAAAAAAAAAAAAAAAAATCGATTATTGCTAATGATCAATAATCGACATCAGTAGTGTTCTGAAGTTCGTTCAGTTCAATAGAGGTTCGGGTTCAGGTTCAATGAACCTGAACCTGAATCTAAACCTGCTCTAAAAGTTCAATACTGAACTGAACCTGAACTTAAAATTATTGAACATGAACCTGAACCTGAACTTAAAAAAAGTTCAGTTCAGGTT
>QKWP01000296.1:141985-179665 GCA_003550325.1 Gigaspora rosea | reverse complement strand
TTTTTTCGTTTCATGTTTTTTGTTTTTGTTTTTATTTTTATTAATTTATTTTATTCTGGCACTTTGCGAAAACCTTCAACGATTTCTGAATTGCAAAACACGAACTCGAAATGAAGATTTGGGGCTTTGTTTATTTTTTTATTCAGTTTGCTTACATTTTTGTTTTTTGTTTGTTTTTTTTTTTTTTATTTCAGAATTTTGCAAGAAAACCGCTTAACTTTTCCGGCAGTTCAATTCTAAAATCTCTGGCACTTTGCAGGAAGTCACGAATATGAATGAATATAATTGAATACAAGCAAATATGAGCAAAATATAAGTTTATTTTTTTCGGTTTTGTTTTTTTTGTTATTTTTTTTGTTTGTTTTTTGTTTGTTTTTTTTATAAATTTATTTTATTTTATTTATTCCTTACTTCTTTTGAAACTTTGCAAGATAACGACCTAGCATTCTGGGACTTTGCAAGAAGTAGCAAATATAAGCAAATATAAGCAAATATGAATGAATATAAGCAAATATGAGCGAATATAAGGAATATAATAGTTTTTTTTTTATTTTTTTGGTTTCATTTTTTTTGAATTTATTTTTTTTGATATTTTTTTATAATAATTTATAATAAAATATGTAATATTTTAAAATATAATAATAATAAATAAAAAAAATAAAATTTTATATTAAAAATTGCGAAAACTTGTGAGAACCTATAAAACGTTTAAAAATTTGCAAAAAGTATGATTATGTGAATATAATAATTATTAATTGATATTATATTCGATATATATCAATTAACCAGATATATATTGATTACTATCACTATCGATAGTAATTGACAGGGGTGATGAGTATCGATATATATTTTACTGGTTAGTAATCGATATATATCTATATATAAAATTTGCTGATGAATATTGGTTGTAATACTCAAAAATCTTAAAGTTTGTAGTATATATGAAAATGAAATTATTTTGAGTTTTAGAACCTAAAATTAAAATTTGATCCCAAAATTGTTTTTGACTTATTTACTTAAAACCTGAAATTGTTTTTGACCTATTTTACTTAAAACCCAAAATTTTTTAATACTTCTTTTGAATAGACAAAATTATAAGAAGCATAAATATATAAAACTTATTTTCTCTTCTTTATAAAAGATTTTAATTTGCTCTAATGAACCTAAATAGGTCTTTTTTAAAAATCAATTTTGGTGGCATCACTAGTTTGTGGCTATTGATATAAAATTTTATTATAAAATTTAAATTAAATATTAATTCATAATAATTAATCAATTAATAAATTAGAATATATTAAATTATATAAAGGGTGTTTAATACTGGGATGCTATATCTCAAAAAAAAAAAAAATAAGTAATTGAAGTTAGAGTAAAAATATTAAATAAAAATGTTTATAACTTCAAAATCCTTATACAAACTAATATTTGGACAATAGTAGTAAATATTAATAACCCCAGTATAAATTATATTATTACAATAAATAAATAATTAATAAATTAATTGTTAAGTAAAAATTTTGTTAGTGAGGTACATGCAAAAAATAACTATCATTGCTATTAGAAATACTTTTAATAATATTTTTAGTTGCTAATAAAATAATTGCTTCAGACATGTTTGATGGAGGTAGGTTGCCATTAGTTGAAATATAAAGTGCTACTGTGCCTACAACATAAGGAGCAGACATGTTTGTTCCATTAAATAACAAACTACTAAAACAAAAGCTAATAAAATTTTTATACCTATATTTTCAAATATGATATTAATTAATAAAACTGAGATTAAAGATATGTATACAATATTGGGCAAAAATTGTCGAATAACAGTAATTTTGCAAATGATCACGTGCCGCTCTGCGGCACGTGTAGCAATCATTTGCCAAATTAAGCCAAATTAACTGTATTCGACAATTGCCCAATATTGGTGTTATCCGGCAATTTATGATCATGATTGGTCGGCTGAGTTTTAACACATGAAAAATAAATCATTTCATGATCATATGAGTTTGCCGGATAAATATATTTAAGAATAATTAACCCAAACCTGGGGCATAAATATCAACACATGATCCATAATTTGAAAACTCGACCATTTCATATAATCGATCAGAAGCATCAACCATAATAGCTAAAGGATCAGCAGCTGGAGTTCACAAGCATGCATTTTTAACCATAATTAGGAAAAATGAATGACATGCTACCATAAATTCTCGAAATAACGGGCATCTGCACATTATTTTGAATACGTGGGCATTATTTCGAGTACGCGCATGGGCTGAATATATAGGTTAATTTTTTGAAACTGGTACAATACAGCATAAAAAAAAAAAAGAATCCGCCAAATACCTTCAAACTTATTTAATAAGGTGTTTCAGTGCTAATGTTCAGGTTTCTGACTCCGTTCTGAATTAAATTATCGACATATTCGAAATCAGTGATTTATAAATCCTATTAATTTTTATGCGTAACCTTAATTTATATATTCTTTTACGACCATAAATTTTCTTTCGAAATTCTATAACTAATCATCAAAAACAAAGTCTGCTTTTTTATCTCCGGATAACTCCCATTCATTTTCTGATTTCGAGATTTCGAACTAAAACCATAAATTCTTAATACAGCATTGTTAATCGTTGATCTTAGAGAAGGGATGTAAAACTAAAGGACGTTTTGCTTATTACTGGTATAAGGTCAATTGAACTATATATATAACGTTATATCAATGTATATGGTAGGGTGCGCGTTATTTCGGGGCGCGCATGGGTGTTATTTCGAAGCTATTTTTAGGTGGCGCGATCTTCGAAATAACGCCCATGCCCGTTATTTCGAGAATTTACGGTAAAATAATAATAGTTAAATTAATTACCATTAATTACTAATAATTTTAGATTCAATAAGTTACTACAAATTATATAAGAAAATATTTACTTAATGATACTATTTTTATTTGTATTATTTTATGAGCATTAATCACGTAATTTACTCCTTTGCAATTGTAAGTAAATCAAGACGTCCATACTCATTAGCGATTCTAACATTGAAATTTTGCAACACCATACATTGTTCCTAGGTGTGAGCAATAACAAAGATATGAAATTTAAATAGGTGAAATGTTAAAAATGCATGGATACAGTACTATATTTACTTGCAATATATTAATTATTTGGCTCTATATTCTGATACAACATTTGTCGCATTAATGGATTGGTTTCGTTATCACTTTAGTATTAAGTACTCATCATTCCAAAATTATTAACTTCAAAGATCGTCCAAATCAATCACTTGGTTCAATGCTTTATGAAATCGGTGAACAATTTCCTCTGGATTTTGAAGTTACACCTCAACAACTTGACATATTTTTACAACGCAGTAGAATTAGGTTTACATCAATCATCCGGATTAAGAGATGATCATTTGAAAATTCTTATGAATCATGCAAAAGTATCAGGAAGAATTCGAAAAGTTACTTTTGATAGAATATATTGGTAGTCCAGATGAGAATTTGGAAAGTCAGATCTCTTTCGAAGGAAGTTCACTTGAAAAATCTTACTTCTCTCCAAAATTATTAAGCGAAGCGGAAAAATATATAAATACAATTAATTCCACTTCCGTCGACCCTTTTATAGACCTTTTACAAGAAAATTTTAGAACTGACAACATTGAGATGATAGATATAGACGATCCAGGTAGTGAGTAATATGTGATAACTCATTAATATGTGGGTAATTTAATGTTATTATTGAATAACTGAAGAACTTTTTTTTTTATTCAAAATTTTTGTTACGATAGTTCCTTGTAAATAAAATAGATAAAGTCATTTTTGCTTTGAATCAATTATAATATTGATTTACAGAATAAATATTAAAAATGTTTATAATAATTGAATTATATCAAATGTCGAAAAAGGGGGCGGATTGCAGTTATTAAATGAAGATCTTGATTTCTGATTAACCAAATTGAAACGCTTAGATTACTGAATTATATATCATTAAAGTTAAGGAAATGTAAATTAGTAAATCACGTTTAGTTGCGACGACCACGTGAATAATGGGATGCCGTAATACATGCATTTAAATCTTCGCGATTATATATATGGGCAGCCGTCAATAGAAATCAAGCAAATCAACATTTGAAAAAAAATTAATTCCTTAACTTTCGCAGCTCATATCTCAATGAATTTTAAAGCTATCTTAATAATTTAATATTCAAAAGAAAGCTTAGATCGTAAGCTTTCTTTGAATATTAAATCATTAAGATAGCTTTAAAATTCATTGAGATATGAGCTGCGAAAGTTAAGGAATTAATTTTTTTTCAAATGTTGATTTGCTTGATTTCTATTGACGGCTGCCCATATATATGTTGTACCCGAATTTGGAATTTGTCCCAATTCAGAATCGGGCTGCGAAATTTTGTAGCAGAATTAGGACTTTAGGTGACTTTAGGGTTAGGGTTAGGGCTAGTGTTAAAGGCCAGATTCCAAATTGGGACAAATTCCAAATCCGGGTACAACATATGTATTTTTTACAAATTTTCAAGAATAAATCATATTATCGCGAGGATTCAAACATGTAGTTTGTGATATATTGGGTCGATTTTGATGATTAGGTACCATTAGAATCGTAAAAACAGCCTCTTTGATCGTTATTAGAAGCATAAAGTAAGCAAGCATAGTAAAATGTTACAGCACGTGCAAAACCAAGTGAATTGGTGTCCGTAGATCGGAGATGCGATACGTGCATTAAATTTTAAAATCCTTTTTAGTATATTAGGTACGTGCAAAGTCACGTAAATTGGTGTCCGTAGATCGGAGATGCGATACAGATTGATGAAGATCTTTTTACGATGACTTAATATATCGTTTACCGTAAAACGCTCTTTAAAGTACCTGGGGTATTTTACATTCTACACGTGATCTAGGGATTCGAATAGAATTTTTGTTTTTTGAATACTTTTGAATAATGGGGTACTTTGAATTTCTAGTATCATGACGTTATTTAAAGTACCCGGATACAATACAAAAATCATCCTCAAAAAGTCAGGGGCACTTTAAAGAGCGTTTTACGGTACAATTACAAAATTAAACAATATAAAAAAAAAGTCATTCCCATCGCAGGATTTTTTTTTGTGCACGCGATTTTTTTTTCAAAATAAGTGCACGATTGGTGTCGATCATACTGTCATATAACGTCATTTTTTAGACAGTAATCAAAACAATATCAATTTTCTTACACTTTTTTTTACGCTTTCTCACTTTCACTTCTATTTCGACAAACGTATCATAGTTAGTCTATTACAATATCTGAATAGAAAGGTTTCGCGACTGGTTGAAGAATTCGAGGCCAACTTGCGACAGTTACCTAACCAGACCTAACGTAGGAACGCACGAATGGTTTTAGAAGTTACTACCTCGGTTTTGTCTTGGTTCTATGTTTGCAGAACCGACTATTTAAGGTTTTCCTGAGGGTCAGGTTGTACAGTAGGTAAGTAATGTGGATGATTATAATTAGACAACTGGAAGCTCTTCGTGGTCACTGTTATTGTGAAAATTCTTGTTTGATTTTTCAATTATATTACAATTATTTATTTTTATTTTTTTCAATTACAGAAGTATATTTTATCACAGTTTTACCTACGACCGGTTTGAGACAAGGTTTTCCTTAAGAGGGTCGGTGAACAAGAATCAAATTTTAACTGCTACAGATGAGGAACATATAATTAGACAACTGGAAGTTCTTTGTGACCATAGTTATTGTGAACGTTCTTGTTTGATTTATCAATTATTTACAATTATTTTTATTTTTATTTTTTTAATTATAGAAGTATATTTTTACCTATGACCAATGAAGAAACCTACAGCCAATTAAAGATCATAAGGTGAAGTATCATAACTAGTTTATGGTACAATAACTGGATAGTTGCCGACTAGTTGTATGCACGAAAGGGTTCACGGCTCTTTAATCAAGGTTTGAGAATTTAGAAGCGCATCGGGCCACAACATGCGACAGTCACCCAACCAAACTTAACATATGAACATACGGTGGACAGCGTGTTGTGAACGTCTATTTCTCTTTCCTATGGTTTTAGAGGTTACTACTTCGATTATTATCTTGGTTCTATGTTTGCAGGACTGACTAATTAAGGTTTCCTTAAGAGGGTCGGGTGAACAAGAATCAAATATTAATTGGTGTAGGTAATGAGCATGGATGCATATAATCGGACAACTGGAAGCTCTTCGTGGCCTCAGTTATTGTGAACGTCCTTGTTTGATTTTTCAACTATTCGCAATTATTCACATATATTTTTTTTTTAATTACAGAAATTATATTATACGAAATTAATGAAGTTTTACACGCGACCGATAAATTTTTGTACGAGTGTTGTATCATAACTAGTCTATGACCAATAATTAAAACTTTAATAAAGTATTATCTTTATGTATATATATCTGTATATTAAAATTGTATAAAAAACATATAATAAATTATAATAAATGGCAATACAGCTTTCAAGTTTTTATGTGTAATTAATTATGGCATATCGTAGTAATGTACTAATAAATATAGCAAATCAAAATCTGAACATATTTACATAAATGCAACGATAGGTAACGCAGAATTGCAATGCGCAATAGATGGGTTGCGGCATTCGAATTTTATGCCGTCATTAATTCTGCAATCAACCCGCAATTAAGCAATTTTACGTAAACTATAATGAACATTTTTATTTCTTAAAAAGAGAATGATATTAAAGATTATAAAAACAATAATTTTTGATGTTATCGCCAAAAATATAAAATTATTTATAATACAACTTTTTTTTTAAATCAATTAGGAATTATTATTTAAGATCTCAAATGATTAGAGTAAAATAAGTTTATAGAATAAATACTGTATAAAGCTAAATATAAAAAGTACACTCTCTAATAACACAAAATTGAATACCAAAAAATGAATGGAAAAAAAGCTCAAGTTTTTTTTTATATAATATATAAATAAATTACAAGTTTTCCTTCTTAATAATATGCACCGAATAATCTTCCGCAACCAGCAGTATTAATTTCACAATACAGCCTCATGGATTCTCTCATTTCCAGGAACAACTGTTGTGATAAAGTATCTTCCTGCATCATTAATGGTGGATCGTCAAACATTGCCCTGACTTGTTTGACTTTTTGGTGAAATGATACCGTGGCTGGTGATTCATTCTAATAAAGAGAAAAAACATAAAAGAATTATTACTTATACAGTAATGTATTTAGATTTTCGCTTAGAAGTGAACAAAGATCAAGTGAATTATTACCTCAGGTTCAAGGTTATCCAAAAGTATATACCATTCTTGAGAATACAACATTATAATATCAGACCCACATAAGCGTAAAAATGTTATTAGATCCATAAACATTTCCCAATACGCTATACCATTTGGCTAGTTTTTTTTTTTTTTTTTTTTAAAAAAAAAAAAAGTAAAATTAACGACTTAATACATTATAAGACATCTTTTTTGGTATTTTGTTTACTTGAACATCTCTACCAATAATACTTCCTATCAGTTGTTTTTTCATACTAGGCCAGATAGAATTCCAAAATCTTCTCTCTGCCATAGTCAAAGATGCTGTAAGTCTTTGATGTGTTCTTGGAGTTCCAACAATTTTAGGTCTATCTTGTTGAACCAAATGAGCAGTCGATAATGATGATTGTTTGAAACATAAAATTGTCCAAATTTTAATTAACACAAATGACTGGTAAGCTAATTCTCCTGACTGTGTATATAAATAATTTTGATCGGCCCCTAACAATTTCGTTAAATGGTTGGATTAACGTATGTGAGAGATATTATCCTGGAAATCGAATATTGTGGTAATTAAACCTGTTGAGATATCGGTCATCGAAATTCCTAAAAGGATCCAATTTAAAAGACGGACTGTACGGCGCGTATCTATTTGCTGTTGAAATGATTATTAATAAATTTAATAAATTAATTTACAGTATTTCTCGATCACCGTAAATGTAATGAATAAAATATGATGAAAGTGCTTACTCTTTGCCATAAAAATATTTTTGAGAGCACATATTTTTGATTACACATGGAAACTGCCAATTGACTTATACACACTCCAACTTTAAATTCTTTTTCTGAATATTGTTTTGTCGCAGGAGGGCTTTCCAAAAAGTTTACACAATCATCGAACAAATTATCCGAAACATTTGAAAAATAGAAATGTTGAAAGATTTTTGTACCATCAAACTTTTGTTCGATATCCTGAAACAATTTATGTATTGAAGGTTTCATATCCCATAATATGAGCTAATTAATAAACATAAAAATGAATTTATTAATGTGAGAATAAGAAATAGGAATATACATTTAAAACAATGAAATATTCTCATACCTGCAACAAAATTATCAAAGTATCTCTACTCATTCTTATTCTAGCCCCACGAAGAGCATTTTTAAGTTCTTCAAGAATGACTTCTCCGAAAGCATTAGTCTTGATATCGTCAGGAGCAATTATTTCGACTACCGCCTTGTAAGAAGCCATTAGTTTTATCAACGATTCGATAGTTATAGCACATTTGTGGATTGCATGCTTCAATAAACTTTTAATAGATATCATTATATCCTATGCAAGAGGTTCAAAATACAAGGTTAAAAATAGATAATTAATAACAACAATCATGTTCTAATTTCGAATTTTGAAAAGTAATTCTCACTTTTATATGACTAGGGTTATTTCTAATGAGAATAGAGATCATATTAAGCACAGGGTTTACATCCCATTCAGTTGGTTTCCATTCACTTGTATGTTTAGATAACTTTGTTAAGAACGCACCCAAATCTATAAAATTAAATAATTATCAATCAATTACACAATAAATATTCGTTGATTACAGGCTATGTGTTCTTCTAACCCAATGTATATAGATCTATAAATTTGTTTTCTTTCCAAGGGTAATATTTTAAATGTAGCTAATTGTTCACTATTAGCTAGCATAATTGTACATGTAATTTTCCAAAAGATTCAATTGCTGAATTTATATACTGTATATACAACTTACTGTACAAGCACATGAATCCCATGGCATATACTGTATATGTATACAGAAGTAACCATTTAATTAGAACTGATTACATATTCAAACTCATCATCACTGTTTTTACATCCATCACAGAAAATACCTCCGAGTTTGTAACTTCACGATGTGTCATTTGTACCCCTAAAATTGTTATGTTATAAATTAATTTATATTTTTAACATATGAATGTGTCAGAATTGATACATGACACTGTTATGACCTGGTCATGTACCAACACTGCTGTAAATCTTAAATTTAGAAAACTGTTACATTGTGTAATTGAAGTTTCAAACAATATTTAGACATTTTGAAGTATATAACATTTTTATAAGATTTGATCTTACGGAAATGTCACAATTTTTTTAGTAGGCTAAGTCTGATACAATATTAACTTACAGGATTTCATTTGGCAGCATTTATATAAATCTAATAAATATGAATTATGAGATATTACAAGTCCAGAAGATAGGCATTCACTCCTTGTCCAGCATTAGTTGGACATGTGTAAAATTCATCATATCTCCTCTTATCAGTATCGATACGATCTAAATTCTATAAATTGCACAAAGTTTAGAATTTACATATTTTATTATTAAGATAAAATTTTCTATATCCTTTATAAAAAAATATTTAGTTACTCACATATAAAGATGTATTGCTTCGAGTAAGATTGTTATTCTCAAGTGTAGGTGTAATTATAGACCTATCCAGGAAAGCTTTAAACCATTTTTCTACGAGTTGAACACCTTCAACCGTCTTCAACTTATTCATAGCAAAATCAGAATCAAAATCACCAAAATATGCCATAAAACTATCAAAATAAAAAACTAACACTTCATTATTATCCTTATTGGATGCTTCTTGAGAAATGTCAAAAGGGTCAAAATTATTAACTTTTTCTTCTAAGCATGTGCTCAATATATTAAAATGATTGTTCGCAGCATTTTTATCGAGAATTACAATAAATTTTTCTGTTGTGGTGCTAGTGGCTTCTAATTTCGTGATTGGGCAATTAATATTTTCGAGTAAATAGGTATTACAATTAAACATATTATAGTAAAAACAGGATGACCTTGTATTTAACATCTTTAATAAGAGAATAAAAGAGGCGAGGTAAGAAACGATAGAAAACTTATGAATAGGAAAAATTTTTCACAGTATAAAAAATATTTTAAATGAACAGCTCCGCACAAGATGCTTTATATTTCTAAAGTAGCAATAGGATTCCTTTGTTGATTTACCTGTATTTTCCCATAATAACCGCCCATCTGCGCGTTATTTTGAGCACACTTTATTTCGAGACGTTCATATGCGATATATTATACTGAACATAATAGATTCGAACTTAATAGAAAATATCTTATGATTACTGGTGCATTAAAATGATCGATACTTATGATATCCATTTACATGTTAAACTGTATTGAATTATAGTTTCTTAAACGAAATTTTTTCCGATCAATCAGCCTGAGCACCCGATCGGCCCGATCAGCCAGGCATGAGCAACCGGCCACCCAAAAATTTTTCAGATCGTGTGACTTTGCATGATTAATGATCAATTTTTTTTTATTGAATATAAAACAGTTTTAAATTTTTACTTATTGACAGTTAACGCTAAACAAATTTCAAACAAACTTCAAACAAACTTCAAACATTGTGTGACTTTTAAAATGACCTAAATAACCCTGTTGGGTTCTTCCAAAACTCACAAAGCATGAATAATCGTTACCAATTTGGTAATCTTGAGAAGTGTTATTTTCGTCTTCAAATTGAACCTTTGTAGTATATTGAACAACTCTTTCAAATTTAAACATTTTTCGTGAATTTGTATTCACGAAAAAAATCTTGCTATAGAATTTTGTTCAATTTCTCTTAAATTCTGACCCAGATGTTGGTCGTCTTTGGTAAGTTCTGAAACGATGTCGAAAGATTCATCAGCATAGAAAATATTATCGTTCGTGCGCAAGCAGGGTCTCTTGAAGCTGATACCACTTCTGATGTTCGAGATCAACACCAGAACATTTATCGTTATCTCGGATTTGACAACGAATACACCATATCACGATTTTGTGATATTATTTTGATCGCTGATGGAAATTCAGATTCATCAGCAAATGTTCCCAGAAGTTTCGCTATTTGTTCTTTATAAGAACAAAGCTGAAATACTATAAAATCTTCGCGAAAAAGGTTACAGTAGTAATATATCTGTTATAAATATACAGAATCTATTATGAAAGGCCTGCAAATATTTAATGCTGCTATCTTCTCACTCGGTGGCAAGTTGAAATCTAACGAACGATCATTTGCTTAGGAATCCTACTACTTGGCATATTTGAAGTTAAATGTTGAGATGGTTGAAAAGATATAAGTGATTAAGAAAAAAAATTTTCGTTTCATAAAATATTTTGGTACAAACTACACGTCTAAAGCATGATTAAAAATCCATCTGATTGGTTGCCGATCTTTGAATTTTCATTGGCTGATTAGGGTAAACGTCCCATACAAAAATACGATCATATGAAAAGTCACTAACGAATCTGATTATAAGCAAGTAACGTCGGAGAACAATATTTCTTTAAAATTTCGTTAGCTATTTATTATGTAATTTTTTTACTTGCAAATAGCAAGTCATAAATTTTTATAATTAACGGTTACCGAAATTTTAAAGAAATGTTGTTTTCCAATATTACTTGCTTCTAGCAAATTTAATCTGATATAATCAGATTCGTTTGTGACTTTTCATATGATCGATCGTATTTTTATATAGGGCATTACTATAAGGATCGACAGCCAATCAGATGGATTTTTAATCATGCTAACTCACGTCTAAGGTTTGGTTAAACAAAAATTACGCCCACAAAAATTGTTCCATCCCGTGATTTTTGATCAATCAAATTTCAAGATCAGGTGTAACGTAAACAACCGAAGCGAAACAAAAAAAAAACAGAAATAACACGAAATTTTAATTAAGAAACCACCTTCTGCGGCATAATTAAAAATGTTCCTCGTGAAATTTTACTAATAGAAACTCTATCGTCCTAACTTTAACCTTAACCTAACCCTAATCCAAACTACAACGGTTTATTATCAGTAAAAATTACGGGAGGCGCTACCTAAGTTGATGTAAATTGGATCTACGCGCGTATAACGATACTGTTAAAAATAATTTGTTGCTCGACCCATATTCAACAAATATGTCTATGAAATACACATATGAGATTCCGTACGTGGTCCACAGCCGGTTCGTTCCTAACATTAATCATCCTATCATTATTATTTCTAACACCTGGCCTATCCGATCAGGCCAGCAAGCCAATTACCTTCGCCTACTCGAGCTATCATAACTAGAGCTACGACCCGGTTCGAGTGACCCGTAAGGGTCACGGGTCGAAAATTACTCTGACCCGGGTCAAACAGCTGGTCAAACGGGTCAGAATTCGAAAAACAAAAACCCACTAAAATGCATATCGATATATGGTCTGATCCAAATTCACGAGCAACATAGTTAAAACACATATTCCCTGATGAAGAAAATGAACGAACTCAAATTATGAGCAAAGTCGAGAAAATTTTCAATACAAAATCGCTGTTCTCTACACTGAATAGTTCTAATTAAAAGTCATTACATTAAACTTTTAAGAGTTAAATCATGATTTTCCGTATGACCTGTATAACCAGGGTCGGTATTTTCCATGGATGGTAAATGACCTGGTCATTTGCCAATTTTTCAAATGACCTCAAATGACCTCAAAATGACCGGTCATTTGAGGTCATTCAAATTTTGGGTCATTTTACATATAGTTCACATCCTACCAATCACATCGATTATTAATTGACATAAATTCGAAAATGATTTATGTAATTTTGTAATCGGTAAATTATTATTCACGAACCTTTTTTTTTAAAAAAAAGTAAACACATTATTTTTTGTCTAGTGTTTTTTTTCTTAATCACTTTATACCCTGATGTGGTTCAATTGGATTGTCGCTTTACAACAGGTATGGTAAATGACTTAGTTATTTGGCCAAAATACAAATGCCACTCATTTATCGAATAAAGATTGGTCATTTGAGGTCATCAGCCATTTATCACGTGTAATAATATTTATTGGATAGCAGAGAACAATAATCAATTAATTATAATTGGCTAAAAGTTATTAGATAAGAGTTAATGACCTTCTTAAGTCACTTGATCCGTGTCATTTGAGTCATTTAAAGTCATTTACCATCCCTGGTATTTTCTGACCCGGGTCAGAGCTCTAATCTAAATTGACCCCCTCCCCCCACCACGCTTAAGCTTCGTAAGAGAACGTAAACGAAATTATAATTTCAAACGGTCTAAATAACAATGAAACAGTGTTAAAAGGATTTTTTGCATAATGCTTGTCATAAAAACAGTTTTTTTTATGTGTGATTTTTACAAATCATTAATTTATGCATTTAAAGTCCCAGAATACATGACTTAAATAAGCAATGAGTATGCAATTTAATTTTTATTTACGATAAAGACTTTTGCCATGCAAAAAGGACCGAGTAAGTGTTAATTTTTTAATCAAAATTTATTTGTGTGTTTCGCAATAAAGAAAACTATGCGCAATGTTTTGCTGTAACAGTTATGTGCACTATCAAATTCGATCGAGTAAATTCACCACCCAAATTTATTTCAGATCATGCAATATGATTTTAATGAGCATCATTTTATTTTATTACATCATTATTATAAGCATAAGATTCGTTAAAATAAATATCGCATAATACCGAAATAATTTTGGTGGTGTGTGTTCAGTGCACAGGCTGCACAGTAAATCGGGGTATTTATAAATTTTTAGTTTGTGTTAGGCAATTGTTTCAGGTTCCGGGTTTTCAATTAGTGCTATGGTATTTGTATTTGTGGTTCTCAATTTAGCGGTTTATTGGATGTCTTTTACTATCCTTAAAATTTGGCGCCTTCTTACGTTGTCCTTAGCAAATTTGGCGCAGTGGATGTCTTATGCTGTCCCATAATGTAAATAAAAAAAAAAAAAAATATATATATATATATATAAGCATTGGAACTTGACAAATCAGCAGCGTAAAAAAAAGACATTACCTGTACCATAACCTCGACTCGTAGAAAGCTAATGCGGTTGAATAAAATTTTTCAATTGCAACCATTGAGTCAAAGAAATACCAAATACTAAGGTTTATACATACCAGGTGCAATATTGAAAAGCCCAAAATAAAATATTTTCGAGTTAAATATATCGATATGGAGGATATATAATAAAGATTAAAATGGAAGATTTTATAAATTTTTCTGATTTGAATGTTTACATGTCAATTTTATTTTTAATCAAAAAATATACATGTTGCCTTTAAAAAACGATCTGTTGTCGCCCTTACATGTTCAATATTCTTTAGAAAAAAAAACAAATAAATAAATTTCGATAAAATACATTTTTAATTTTTAAGCACCAATATAAAAAATAAATTTAAAGAATTGAACATATTTTTTAATAAACGTTATAAAAATTAAGAGATGTGATAAATATGCAATAATTTTGAAAGGATTAAGATGATTGGTAAAGATATTAAAATACATAACGATAAACATTTATTAAACTGGTCATAAACATTTTGAATTAATTGTACGTAACTCGTAAAAAAAAATAAATAAATAAATAATATTAACAATGTCACACTAAGAATGACAATATTAAGCCTGAACTGTAGAACAATCATCTTTGGTTATTTGTACTTTTGGGTTGTTTTCAACTTCTTTGGCTGAAAGGTTTTGTTTGGCCTTGAAAGTATCAATCATGTTATGGAGGTCTTGACAAACTTGCTCTTGTTCATCTAACTGAGCCATCAATTCTTCAATGAGAGATTGTTGTTCGGTCATGGTGGTCGATTGTTCGATTATTAAATTATTAGCTATTTCCAATTCATTTCGATATTGGGCCAGATCATGTTCTAATTAAAAAAACATTTTTTTTTACTTAAAAATAATAAATAAAATTACAATAATTTACTTGTCAAATAAACAAACCTTTTCCTTGCATAAGTTCCATCTTTTCTGTTTTTAATTGTTCATTTTCTGCTAAAATTTTGGCTTGTTCTGCACGAAGTTTTTCAAGTTCAATACGAAGTTGTGAATTTTCCGTGCGAAGATTGTCCATTTCAGTCGATGTAAGGTTATTAGATCGTACACTCAAAGAATTGCTTTTCTTAAGGTTGAACAATGTTCTTGATGAAGGATTAGACTTTATATTGCCGTTACCAGATAATTTTGTGGTGCCAAGAGGGTCATATGGTGCTACACGTGTATTTCGACCAAATTGTGGAAAGCCTTCTTCATTTTTTCGCTTCAATAATGATAACATTTTGAAAAAAAAAAAAAAAAATTGATTTAGTCATTTTATATTATTTATTATTTTAAGCGATAAAAATTTAAATTTTTAATAAATTACTTACCATTGCATGATTTGAATCATTCTTCAATTTAAGCGGTTGTCTCAGGCGAGTATTCACCGCTGCATTATGATTTGGTGGGGAAGACTCCACCTCAGTTGTAGGGGACTGATTGCCAGATTGCGGTGGCGAAAGGGAAGAACTAGGCTTTGAGATTGTAGATGGTGGCTTCAAATTTGTTCGCAACATAGAAGATTTTTGTGAGGTTGGAATCGTTAAAGATTTTTGACTAGTCGTAATTTCACTATGCCCAGTTGTAGGCAAGCGTGAAGGCAAACGAGAAACTGATGACATTTTTTTTTTTTATAAAAAATCGTTGACAAAAAAAAAAAAAAAAGATTTACGACTAGATTTGAATTTTAGCCTTTTAACTCAGTTTCGTGATGATACTTAAAAAAATACGTTCAAAAGTTTTAACAAGACCAAATTGTAATATTAAGTATCTATCTCATGAATTTATAAATTAGTAAGAAATCCACAAGAGGTTCACAAGAATGAAATGTATCTAATCAAATTTTGGTTATACACATTATACATGTTATTCGATTTTGGTTGATTGGTTATGTTTCAAGCGAACACAACTTTAATGTCTAAACGAAGTGCAGACACATACGATTTCAAGAATATCGGAATCTTTCATACTGCACCAATGACAACCAAAAATAATAAAAATAATGCTGATCATAAAGGTATAATTTTTTTTAAATTAATTTCAAACATATGTACATGTTATTGTTACATATATTAGGCAATAAACTAACTATGCATGCATATGTGATTATGTGCATTAAAATACTATATAATTTTATAAAATTTTATAGTTTACCATGAATTCGGTACATATAAACTATATTCGTATGGGTTCGCATTACTACTTTGCACAGGGTCTTGAAAGTTACGAACTTTTTTAATATCAAAATGTTAGACAGCAATGACGCCATCTTAATCTTAAAAATATTAGCATTAGCGTTAGTACTAATTACTAATTATTATAAATTAATAATGTCATTATAAAATTATAAATTGTTAATTTTATTGTATAAATTTTTAAAATATTCGATGAATACATTATATTCAAAAAATTCAAAAATTCAAAAAAAATGTTGAATTCTCTTTTGTCATTAAATCTAAAGATCAGACGCATAATAAAAATAAATCCAATTAAAATGACACGAAAAGTATCATTAATTTATTAAAATAGGCAAGATAGCGTCATTCTGACAATGACAATGTTACTGCGATACTTCATCATTAGCCGGTTTCCACAGTTTTATTACCCCATCAATGCTTGTAGATACCATTGCATCTATGCGAGGATGATACTTCACGCATGTAACAACTCCTGAATGAGCATTACTTATTGTGGTCAATACCTTTCCCTAGCATAAATTCAATTTATATAAGGACTTGAATAATCACTAGCAAAATTTGTAAACCCTTTAACACAATCTTTACCTCTAATAAATCCCAAATGTAAATAGCGCCATTCTCTGATCCACTGATAACATAAGCATCATCTCTAGATAAACAAGAATGAATCTTGTATGATGAATTATTATGTCCTTTAAAGCTATAAAAAAAGAAAATCTATGGTTAAATAATGAATATAGATATAAACTTTTTTTTTCAAATTCCACTTACGAGTTCAACATTCCGCCATTTTCTCTGTCCATTAGTCTAATAACACTGTCCAAACTACTTGTAAGTATGCAGTTAAAGTCATTGGACACGGTTACTGATGTCACCGGATCTTAAAGAATCGAAATAGTAAAAAAAAAAAAAAATTCATTAAATAATTTTAGGCACCTTAATCAATTCATCATATATAATACTTACATGAAATTAAATCGGTTAAAAGAGTTCCCATTCGAATATCATGCGTTCGTATATTACCATCCGTACATCCAGATACAATTTCATATTGAGAGATCTGTAGAGATGTAATACTATCTTTTGCTTCTTCTAAAATTTGGATTGGTATACGACTTTGTGACCTAATGATAACAATGAATGATTATAAAAGGAAATTTATAATTTTGATATTCATTATTTTATTATAAAGATTATTAATACTTACCTACAATCCCACAACCGTATAGTAGTGTCATATGAGCCTAATAAGTAAAATCAAAAGAAATAGTTATAAATGTTAAAAAAAATATAAACATTCGTACCATTATTTCCAAGGTAAGTACCGCTGGCAATGACTGTCCCCTCCATATTAAAATCAACCGTGTTCACACGCTATAATGATTTTAAATTTCATTTAAGAATAATTTATAATTATTGTAAGAAGGATTGCTATGGTCTAAAAATTCTACTTGATTATGGCCCTCAAAACGTCTGATCGTTCTTCCCGTGGCAACATCCCAATAATAAACTTGACGATCACCTCCACACGAGACGAAACGAGTATGATCTATAGTGCTTAAAAAAAAAAATTTGATCTATGAAATATAAAGTATTCTTGATTTAAATAGGCTTTCAAAAAAACTTACACACTGATATCTAACACTTCTTTTCCGTGTCCGGTGTATGTTTTAATACGTAAACCGGTCTCTGGATTCCATAAGCATACCTTTTTGTCTTGCCCTCCACTGAGAAGATACTCGCCGCTTGAGTTATAAAGTGCAATGTGAACAGGTCCCTCGTGCGAATCAAAGGTTCGAATGCATCGCGTTGGTAAATTTTTGATTGACATATCTAGATATATGTGAAAGAGAAAACTTCATTTACACGATAGCTTTAACTTTGGCCAAAATTAAACATGATCCACAAATTCGAACCGAAATAGTGATAGATAGGCTAACTTTCTTCCGATTGGTCAATTTGAATTTATCAGTTATACAATTTTCCGACAAGTTAGCCCGCATTAGGTTAGGGTATGGGTTAGTTCCGGTCAATTTTTGTCGGGATTTTATTTTTTCGGGAAAATGATATAGACCCAAGCAAAATCCAAAAAAAATGTTCGTCCTACAGAAAACATTCTTTATCCAGAAAATTCATATAAGAAACCACTCTTTGTGTTCTAATAATTGGCTAATTTTACTAGTAAAAAAGTGTAAAGTAACAACCATAAGTTTTGCAAATTACATGATATTAGAAAAAAATCTTAAGATTTGTAACATTAGAGTTAGGATCAAATTTAGAATTTAAAATAGAAAATATACTTATTTTATTACTTTACACTTTTGTTTCTTATACTTTTTATTTTTATTACTTATTTTTATTTCTATTTTTTATTTTTGTTACTTGTTACTTTACTTTTTTATAAAAATTTGCTTGAAACTTTTTTATATTGTAGAACTTACAAAAATAAAAAATAAAAGAAAAAAGCAAAAAAAATTGAAACAAACAAAGAAACAGAAAAAGTCAAAAAAAGAGAAAAGGGCAAAGATCTAGAAAAAAAGGCAAAGAAAGATTTAAAAAAAGGCAAAGATTAAAAAAAAAAAAAAAGAAAAGAAGTGGAAGATGCTTCTGGGTCTGAAATAATAATACTACTGAATGTATTTAAGTTTATAGTGAATATAAAGTATTGATCTCACATTAACTATAACATAACACTGGGTATTGCTCCTAGAGTCTAGGTTACTTATAGTGGGTAGTTACCTTAGCCAGGTCAACATTAGGGTTGGTAAAGTCCTTAAATCAATAAGTCCTTAAAAAGTCCTAATATAAAAAAGAATTCAAATAAATTTATTTTATAATATATATAAATAATTCATATATGAAAATATTTACTCAAACCAAATATATGATATAACAAAGCTCTAGGGATGGAATTTTTCTTTAGTATATGAAAACTTTACTAATAGTTTTGTTATATCGAGGCTAATTTAAATTTCAAAAATTAAAATTGCCTTCGTTATGCAATTAGTGTTCGTTATTGTTATCAGTTATAAACCGGAGTTAAATCGCCATCCAAAAAAAATTCAGATTATATGATTTAGTAATCACAGTATATCAATTATTATACGATGCTTATGAATAAAATTTTTGTAAAAGCGAAAGTATAATTTATCTAGTAAACTTTTTGAATATAACCTGAAATTTTTTTTGATGGTGATTTAACTTTGGTTGTTCGTTATATCAAGTTATACTATATATGATACATATATAAAATTTGAGTACAAATATGTAAGATGAACCTAGTCTAGGACTAAGTTCTGGACCAAGTTCTGAGCTGAACTTAAGTTAATAAAAGTCCTAGGACTAGTTATAAAAAACTTGGTCTTTAAGTCTATATATTAGGACCTGTAAGTTATTGGACCAAGACCGGACTGGACCGGACTTTACCATCCCTAGTCAACATGCCATACTTTTGTACTTGGGTCCTGAATAAGGCACTGGTTATTTCAAATACTTACACTCAAGTTTTTTTTTTTATTATACTGTATTAAGTTCAATTAAATAACAATAATATCAACAGGGCCAATGATTTTCTGTGGTGATAAATAGTCAATTCCATCTGTGACAAAATCTAAATTTCATGATTAAAATTTGTAAATTCTGCTCAGTTTATAGCTTATTTTCGGGTTATTTCGGATATCATCGAAAATTTAATTTCACTATGTTCGTATTTTAGGTTTATTTATTTTCTACACCAGACTTTTCAGAAATTATATTTAACTATAAAAAAAATTATAGGTCGTGTTATAAATCCCTACTTTTCTATTTTCTGTGATATTTCTGTGATATATCTCTACTTTCTGCAACAATTTAGTTTGATGATTCCGTGTTTACAATCTGATTCCATGATTTTTGCGGCATTCAATGCAATGCAGAAATTATGACCCTAGATATCAAGTAAATAGAAGTATCAAAACTTTTTTTATAGAATAAATATTAATCAAACGAGTTTGTAATATATATGATACATAAAAATTGCAATATGTAGTATCCAATAATAAATAAAAAGTAAAACACTTTAATAAACTAGTGCAATAAATTACTGTTTTGTAAAATCCCAAAATATATATGAACATGTCAGCCAATCTTTGCCCGGTTGAGCCAATTACTGATATTCAAAAATTTTTGCCCAATAATGTGTTATCCGACAATTTTGTCGACTGAGTTTTAATTCAAGTTATTTCGTAACAATGAAAAAAATAGCGGAAAGAAATACATTCATGATCATAAGAGTTTGTCGGATAAAAAAGTTTATATGCATGGAGTAAAAATCGAATTTGGAATTACAGATAAAAAAAATCCAAATGGGAGTTCTGGTACACATGTTTCAAGAAACAAAAAACCTTTTTTAATGTTTAAAATGTAATTAGCAATGTGTTTAAATAAGAGCATTCGGAACTTGATCGAAAACGAAATAAACTTTCTAAATAACTTCAAAACAGATATACTGAAATAATTTACTTGTTAATTTTAAAACTTTCCGTAATACGGTAATAAGAAATGGTAATTATCTGGATGGATACTCGAATATTCAAAGGATCTAGCATTAGTTCTTTGAACATACTCGTTAGATTGACTTAGCTAGAATAATTATTACGTTTAAATCATGAAATTATCTATGACCAAATTACATTTACGTAAACCAAATTGCTCGAAACTTAACGTAAAATTACGCAAATTGCGGTGGGTTTGCAACTCTAAATAAAGCGACACAAATTGAATTAAATGGGTGTTTGACACTTTATGACAAATTTTGAAATTTTGATTCAAATTGTATTAGTTCTCGTTACAGTCTCATATTCATAATTAAATATTCTAAAGCACTCGCTACTATACCTTTTCATACCTATTTTCTATAATTTCCGACCACTTAACCTTTGAACGCTATTATTTTTCACCCATTCGTACTACTTTCCTCATTCTAATGATTACAAGTATTAATAACTCTTATTTGCTGTCATTCTTTAAACACGATAATCATACATTTTTAAATACCCTGCAACCTAATAAAATAAAACTCTACTTCTAATCCGAACTAGAGATGTTAAATAGCTCAATTTAGTTGATTTTCGAATCAGTTAAAATCAAGTTGTTTAAAGCCGACTCCACTTCGATTTCACTAACATCACATGAAATTTAAAAATATAGCAACAGTGACTTTCGATTTGTACTAAAATATATGACAACTTATATATATCATGTCGCATTAAATCAATAATACCTAATCGACGTTTGATTTTATACAACTTCACATAATTAAATACTCAAGTCTGATACTGACACAACTTCTGAAATCGGGTAAGTCCGAACCGAACAATTAACATTCCTACTTACGACCCCGATTGCCTTAGTTGATAACTTACTCACTGCATCCTCTCTAATTCGAACCTTGTTGTCTTTGAAAATTAATGAGAAAAAGAAGACAAAAAAAGAACGAATGATCTTTACTCAAAAACTTACATCGAATATTGGCCTGGATTTTTTTCTCACGAATTAACAATGGACAAAAATATGAAACTTTATTAGAAATTAACCAATTTAATTTTGCCCAAGAACCTGTTCAAGACTTGTATACTTTTCAACAACAAACCCGACCTATACTCCCTAATGTAGAAAACCGGCTAGAACAACTTACTGCATATCTAGAAACAAATCGTAACTTTATTATCGATCTTCTTTCGTAATGCATTTCAAACAACATATGATAAATTCTCAGCACATATTCCGCACCATCCAGCTCACAAGTTATTTCAAGCATCTCGCATATTTGATCCTGCTTATTTTCTTGCCAATGACATTTCAAAAAAGGATATGATACCATCAAAGAACTTGAAAATCCTTCAGATGCATTACTACGTGAATGATCAGTCTATTTCAAAAAATGGAATTGGTTTTAAAAAAGAGATTTATAATTTTGTTACACAAAATTTTGGTTAATCAATTTGATTGGGCAATTTTCTACTTTTGATCTATTTTTAGAACGTCGAAAAAATTTCAAATAATAACAGATAATGTAGAATAAAAAGTATACCTCATATAAATAAGAACCAATACTTTGATTTGAATTGAAAATCTCAAAAAGTGCCGAAGACTGGTTTTTCCTAGTCTATTCTTCATATTTGAGTGTCGCCAAAGAAAAACCTATCATCGTCTTTCAATTATATTGTACCGCGACACAATCTATTCAATTTATTAGAAATTGTGTCTGGTACAAAATATAATTGAAAATCCAATGATATGTTTTCCTCTAATAGCACTCATTTTTATCAGATAAAAAGACAACAAGATAGGATTTTGTATCAATTATATTGAAATAAGTATGCCACTTAATTTTATTCGAAATCAGAATCATTAATATTATATTTACCCTATATTATCCTATTTTATAATTATTAATTCTTTTATCAATTTCATAATCCGGTTAACGGTTGCAATACCCCAGGGAACGACCACTAGCTCTGAAAAGTTTTGGCCAACGTTATTCACATGACCAAAATTATGTATAATTTTTTTAAAAACTTATATGATTGCGCAAAACTAATTCTAGTATTGCTTGCTGCAAATAGTAGGTGGTTTCAAAATTAAAACCAGAGAATCTTTCCGATTTATAATTCAACATATATACTGTAGGTTATTTAAAAATTCCTATATATTTATTTTTGAAATGCGCCACTTATTTGTTAATTTTGAAACCTCTCAATGGGGGTTCAAAATTAATAAATAAGTGACGCATTTCGAAAATAAATAGGATTTTTTCAATAGCATTTTTACTATGTTGTATTATAAATCGGAAAATAAAATATGATTCTGATTTTAACTTTGAAACCCCCTAATATTTAAAATAAGCTATTGGGTTATTGGGTTAATTATTTGTTCGTATTAATTTTAGTGTGTATAATGAAAATTTATTATTCTATTTAAAATAAGCTACTAAATTTCATGAATATTTGTTATTTAAATTCATTTCGTTCAATTTGATTTAATGAGTGAAATATGAAAAAAAATTGATATTGGAATATTGAAATAAGCTATTCAGGCTCATAACTACTTATTATTTGTTCACATTAATGTGATGAAAATTTATTGCTTTAAATGTTTAAAATAAGCTACTTGAATTCATAAATATTTATTGTTTTAATGTCATTTTGTTCGTTTTAATTTAGTGATGTAAAGAAAATTAATCAATTTATAAACTATTCGAGTTATTTAGTATTGGTTTGTATTAATTTAGATATAATGAAAATTTATCAATTTATAAGTTTAAAGTAAGCCATGGCTATTTACTATTGATTTTTTTTTCGTTCGCATTAATTTGGATATAATGAATATATTTACTATATATTTAATTTTATTTTGTTCGCTTAATTTATTGCATAATTATAACCTAAGTATTTAAAATAAAAACAAGCATTTTGATTTTTAATTATATAATTAGTAATAAATTCAAACATTTAACAAAATAATAGAGTGTTAATGTTAAATGAATTCAATAAAGCTCAGACTAAATAAAATAATAATTATTATATTTATAACTTGAATAATTTATTTTTCATTGCTTAAATAAAAAAATTTTTGTACTTAATTTCATAGTCGAACTGATTTTATCAGTTCAACAGTTGGAATTAATTTCGATGGTTAATTAATTTTAGCTTCTAAAAATAAATTCAGTTTCTACGCAATAAAGTCATGTCCTCATTTTCTATAGCTTTTATTAAAATCGGATATAAACTCTGCTCAAAATTACTTATGCATTGGAAATAAATTGTTTCCTACTTTAAGCAAATCAATTTCTATTCATAGTAGCATTATATAGCAATATTGGAGTTTATGGTTTTTGGGATTACAATTACATATTAAAAAATAAGCATTAAAATTTAACAGTAAACTATGTTTTCTTTACTACCTTAGAAATTCCAACTTCATCTTTGTTTAAAATTGCTCTTCAATTGTTATTGAAAACATGATTTACATTCTACTGTTTTGAAAAGAGTTAGAAAATTTGTAAAATGCAAAATAAAACAGTGCATTTTCATTTTCCAAAAGAAAAAGAAAAAACTGTAAAGTACCAATTATGTGTGAAATTCAATGTTCTTATTGTTTTTAGAAAAAGATTAAAATTTTTTGAGAACATTTTATGTTTTTATTTTTTATTAAATATTATGTAACATAACTTTGTTTGTAATGTTCTTATAAGAATATAATTATTAACTTATTGGTATAGTAACTATGACCAGAGTTCGATAAAAAATATTTTTTTACTAGCAAGTTAAGTAATATATCTTTTTTGCATTCAATTCTTGTAAATTCTCAAAATAACAGGCACCTGCATGTTATTTTGAATATATAGATGTTATTTTGAGTACATGCATAGATGTTATTTTGAATATCTAGGTTAATTGGCAAATTGCAGATCAAGGATACAAATTTTATATGGTCATATGGCAGAGATTAATTTCATAATGTCATCTTGACCTTATAATAAATTATAGTATATTTTAAAAAAAAATAACATCTGATTTTTTAAATCTTATAGAACATTACCTATAAGATCAATTACTCAAATAAAATTTTTTTTTTATTATTCAAACTGGCAACCTTACTCTATAAGAATGCATATTCAGCTAGAATATTTTAGGCCCATTGTTAATTTCGATTTTAAATTAACCAACAAACCACTTTTTTTTATTTATTTCAACAAATAAGCAAATACCAAGTTCTATATAGCATTTTAATAGTCACAAAGGTACATTACTCATAACTTTTTAAGTGTTTGTTTAGAGATGCTTCTTTAATAAGTTTTAGTTTTTTTGTAAATTAAATTACTAGTAATAATTTTTTCAAATAATGGCTTAGTAATAAGTTATATAAACTATATAGATATTTGTATTATCTATAAATGCTAGTGAAATTAAATCAAAGTGGTGAAATGATTTCACCATTTTACCAATCACCAATTGGCAATGATGTAACTAGTGTAACTGGTAAATTGGTGTAATTGGTATAATTGGTGAATTGGTGAATTGGTAATTGGTGAATTAGTAAATTAGTGAATTTGTAAAATAGTGATGATAGTAAATTGGTGAATTGGTAAAATGATAAGATAGTGGAATGGTGAAACAGCAGATGGCAGAATGGTAAAATAGTAAATTTTCAGAGTCTGGAATTATTTCAGTCTGGAATTCGAAATGTATTTGTTCTTTAAAAGTTAGAGTTTTGTTCAAATTTTTATATTTTATGTTTTTACAAGTACACTTAGAGATCAAAACTGTTAACTGTTTAAGTTTGAATTTAGATACAAAATGCACAATATAAAAATAAATTTTGTAAAGTAACAGAAGCAAGTAACTTAGCCTTAATTTTATTCTAACTATCCCTTACTTATGGATTATGATTTAAGTATGATTGTTCAGGAGATTATAATATATACTTTAAGATTTTTATTCAAATTGAAGAAGTTTTTATTATTTGACTTTTAATTTTTATATTCAACAAAAAAAATTAGTATTTTTTTAAAAAATATATTTAACAAATATAAAAATTAAAAGTTATATAATAAAAAGTTTTTAAATTATAATAAAAAATTTATAGTATATGCATTTTGTTCTTCTGAATAAGTTTCATTAGACGATTATAATCAATTTGTATAGTGAAATTTGGACTTTACTATATAGTGACTATTTGCAATCATTACAAACAAATTTTACTTAACAATAAGCTATTTTTTTTGTATAACTTTTTACTCCAAAAAAGATAGCTTATTTTGGAAATCCGCAATAGTAAAACTTGGACTTTATATATAATACAGTCAAATCTCTCTAATGCATGGCATCGGAACTATAGTAAAAAATATGCATTTAGAGAGGTTATGCATTTAGAGAAATAAAAATCTATAAGTGTTATTAGTTAGGCCCAAGAAAAGACATGTATTTAAACAACGAATCCAACTTACAAGACAAATCACCGATGAAGCGCAACTTAATAAACATTGGAACACCTGGGACAATATACTAAGATCGACCGTAAACAAACATATCTCATATACTCACACCAAACCCCATACTTTCCACAGCCACTCTTTCAAAGCCACTCAACTACATAAAGGTTTAACATTGATTAATAAAACGATATCAATAATAAAGAAACCAAATACAACAACTCCATCACTGGACACAATAACCATTATAAACAACAACCTACAAACCATTCACAAACTCACAAACCTAGAAACACCTACCCTACAAGTATCTGATTTATACGCAACCAATATTAGCCTAATATTACAACAACTCGTGTCTATACGAACCACCCTGCATAAAGCTAGAAACATAGAAAACCAACAACAAAAGCGAGACACAATGAACTCATTTATAGAAAAACGATACAAGAATTTTACAGACAACACTATGAAGATAATTAATAGCATACTTGGAAGACACACCGATAGCGTAACATACGACAATATTGTAACACCAACTGAAGTAATCATGGAACCAAATCAAATCAAAGAAGCGACCCTACAACACTTTAAGAACTGGACAAAATTCAACCCACTAAACAAAACACTGTGGCAGGAGTGAAAACAGTTTTATAAACCAATCCCAAATATAAATAAAAATATGTTCAATAATATCACCCAAGACATAATATTACAAGAAGTAGTTGAAACAATAAGTAAAGCACCACTCAAAAAAGCAACCGGCCCTTCTACCATCTCCAACGAAATACTCAAAAAACTGCCACCTGTTGCACACGAATTATTAACGAAAATTTTCAACGCCTGTCTACAACTCAAAACAATACCCCAAAAATGGCGCGCTAGTCTCGTTTGGTCCATATCAAAAAAACCGCAATACAACGGCGACCTTACCTCAACTCGACCCATAACGTAAATTGACCACACCAGAAAAATACTAACAAAGATACTAACAAAAAGACTCTCAAATATTTTACTAAAACTTGACATATTAGCCCCTCAAAATAACGTAGCCCTTTCCTTTTCATCAACCATGATCCCAATCCCACAATTAAGTCACATAATGGAAGACGCCCACATATACAACCGCGAATTCTGGCTTTTACTTCAGAACATGTCGAAAGCCTATGATACCGTACACATTCTCTTACTACGACATGCCCTTAACCACCTCCATATTCCTTCTCAAATAACCGATCTTATAATCAATATATTTACTGATCGAAATAATCAAGTCATAACAACAATTGGAAAAACTAAAAAATACACAGTGAAAGACGGCATCTATCAAGGGGAAATGTTATCCCACATTCTTTGGAGAATATACTACAATCCTCTCATACACCGAATTGCAACATATTTCAAAGGATACCAAATGACTATATTAATCCCCTACAAAAATACCACAATTACACACAACACATCTGTCATAGCTTTTATGGACGACACAGCATGGGTCGCGTCCAAAAGATCAGAAATGGAAGACATACTAAAGATCGCCACTTCCTTTTACGAAATGACAAACATCAGAGTCAACCCCAATAAATCCGTCTTAGCACATAATTACCAAACTTACACGATAAACAAATCGTTTTCCAAAACCATACCATAAGCAATATAGACCAAAACGAACCCTTTCGCTACCTGGAAACGTGGTTCACAAAAGAGAAAAGCAATACCAACATCCATTGGAAAATTTTACACGAAGCTAAACTTGCAATTAAAAGACTTCGCATCACAAAGATCACAGTGAAACAAGCAATCTACATAATCAACTCCGTCATAACGACAAGGGCATACAGAATACAATCTACCTACCTACCACTGTCTAAAACTAAACAACTGGACTCACAACTAGCAACAGTAGTGAGACACAAAGTACAACTTGCAAAAGGAGTCCCCTCATCAACACTATATCGCCCACACATATATGGACTAAACTGCATATCACATATACAAACAACTCAATATATTAATATCCTAATAAAAATATTAAATCCACCTTTATTTGACAAACAAACGCTAAAAATCTGACTCCAACAATTCCAACTAGCAGCAAACACCAACGAATCTATTCTCAAACACAAACCCTCATTTCCACTAAAAGAAGCATCAACAACTACTGCACATATGATACTACAACTCCATGACGAAGACATTCAAATCACAAGAAATGACAACGAATGGCCCATCCCTCATCACGAAATCGGAACCCTATCAACACAATCCTCATACACTCAAAACGTCAAAATATACTCAAACATTACTTCAACAAACATGACGCTACTTATATCGAACAATTCACGAACTTCAATAACACCCAACTACTCAATTGGACCACTTTCTATCACAACATTTAGAAAATTCCCCACAGGAGGAAACCGCGATGGTTTGAAGAAATAACAAAATTAATAAGAGATACATCAAACCCATCACTAACACTTAATACACCTAACCCCTTTATATGGAAAAAATGGCAACCAACTGCACCCAAATGGATAATAATACAAGACATGGAATTTGGCAGAATTTCAAGCATAAAGAACGAAATGGCAAAAATACGTCACTTTGTTCTAAACGAACAGAACAACCATCTTTTACTCTGTAAAAACTGCGATCTGACATCAAAAATCACCAACACAACAAACTGCCATATACGTAGGAATATCTTATCGATCTATAGCATCAAAGTTGATAACAACAGGAAATGGCACGGACAGATAACTGACTTCATAGAAGTAAACAAAATAAGACAACTGTTACCCAAAAAGACGTTTAATCAAGAATACATCACAGGGAAACACTACATAACAAAAAAGTACTGCGCAGCCTTCACATAAATAGAACAATTTCTATGAATATCATACTACAACAATCAAAATACAAACAAAAAAACCAATATCAAAATTCTCCTCCCACACAATACAAATCCAACACATCATCACCCAACATGCACTATTACCTACGGCTCCCCAATTAAAACTATTAATCTCAATAATACAACATGGCCTTCCCAACAGAAACTCATAATTACCGCACTCATATTCATTTGAACAATACTCCCAACAAAAGCAACAACTGTCATCACAACGAATACCACAAAAATAAAAGATCTAATTCAACTCATATCAAAAACACCCAGTCATTTAAAAAAATACATACTAAAGAGAAACCTACTACACCACAATCTAAGCCTTTACTCAATCTATAAACTAAAGAACATCATACACAACTGCATTGTAGATGAACACTTATCTATATCAACAGAACCCACATTAATATTAGCAACCGAATTTCAACCATCAAAATTCCTAACAAACTCCTTCTCTATACAATACTACCAACTGGACCAACCATTTACACCACGACTACTATCAGCAAATTTTATATACAGATATATATCGATTACTAACCGGTAAGATATATATTGATTATCAACACCCCTGTCGATTTCTATCAATAGTGATAGTAATCAATATATATCTGGTTAATCGATTACTATCGATAGTGATATCAATTAATAATTATTATATTTACGTAATCATGCTTTTTGAACATTTTATAGGTTTTCGCAAGTTTTCGCAAGTTTTTGCAATTTAATTATAAATTTTTTTTTATTTATTATTATTATATAATATTTTAATTTATTAATTATACAATATTCACAAGTTGAATAACAACTCTTCCCATAGATCCCTATTACCAAAACTAGAACAAAAGAAAAAATTTTCCCGCGATAATATCTTGAAATTTTACTAAGTAACTTGATACTCGGCCTCTAAGTAAAGTTGTTTGGCACCCAAATATCGACCTAAAAGAGGTGCTTTTTTTACAAAAAGGTCTAAATTCACCCAAATAAAAGCAATTAATTCAAAAATAGACAACAAGTCAGTTTTTTCGCCGTCTGGCAACAACGGTCCTAAGGACCATTCAATCTTAGATAACAAAAAACATTTTGTCACCTCAGTTTTAAGTAAAAACACAAAAACCCCCAAACCAAAATACCCCCTTGCACCTAAACCCGCACCAGAAACTATGTCGTCAAGCAGCTCCTCCTCATTCATTAATTTCCTACAATTTTCCCGCAAACAAACTCAGCCGAAAGAAACACTCCCCAATGCAAGGCCCACTTTGCTAGAAACAAAACCAGCTAAAGAGTTCATAGAAATTACTATTAATGACTGGCACAAACTCACATTCTCCATTCTCTTCTCTGTTCCTTCACTACCAGAATACAAAGACAAATTCATCTTCTACACCAATATTACCAAACAAGGAAAGATCCCAAATTTGGTTAAATTCCACCCCATTGGCTATGCAAACAAGACAACACAGACCAATCAGTTCTATTCGACCTCATAGCACAAGGAGACGGTTCTGTCAACATCATTGCAAAATTACTCCAAACGTCCCAAAGCAGTGATTTTGCCACACTATTACAACCATACGTAGATGCTATGAAACCATACACAAAAGCTAAACGCACCAATGACCTCCCAGCAATTCCATATAGTACAACTATTGACCCAGAAACTAACAACAAATCAGTGGAAAGCTACAAAGAAAACAAGCAAATTCAACCAAAAAGTGCTACATCTAATAGCACAACCCTGCAAGCATCCCTTGCACAGACACTGCTTTTTTCAGACTTTCAAGCCCTAGATGATACACAGCTATCACCAATTGCAACTACCAATCAAACCGAGTACTACGACCAACAACACCCACTAAGCAAATTACTCCACCCATCATTTCCAGTAGTAGTACCACTGTCGCTTAGCCACATCCAGCCACTACGGCAAATACTAGCAAAAAACACTCACGTGTCGTATCACTACAAACTGCTCTTCCTAACAAAGCATCTAAAACCGCGCTCGAGAAAGCTCCTGGTAGCAGCAAACCACTTTACAGCCAAATTACTAAGATACACCTGAACATACCACATACAGATATCATAGATCACATGGAATGGGCAACCACGGTACAGAGCAAACTTGAAACACCAGATGACACACCCTTCAATCCAGAAGCCTGGTCATTTGATACTATCGCAAAAGCATTAACAACACCAGAAGGAATCTACAAGTTCACTAAATACAAACTAACAACAAGCCCATACAATCTAAACTCCCTGAGGCCATCCGCCTTAAATTCGTCCACCAGGACACAAGATTTTTCACCACCTTCACCAGGAACCAAAGAACCCAACCGGCACACCAGAAGGAGTACATAAGCTTATATAACGATGCCCTTGAGACATACAAAGAGGAAAATGAAGTTACATTTACCAACCGGGAAACACGCACCATCATTTACTCAATGCTCAGAAAAATGCTAATTAGCCAATACCTCGCTAGTACCAACTTTGCTAAACTCACTATAAAAGCTACCTACGAGCTAGTACAATATGCACAAGGCTTCTCGCAAATCAAAGACAAAGATGCTGAAGATTCCAAAATGCTTAAAAAAGAAATTCAAAAAGCTATTGAAGAGAAATTACTCCCACTTCCCAAGCACCCCGATCAAATTACCAAGGAAATAAAAGCAATCCTCCCCTTTGCACTCCCTATCAAACAGCGTTCGCATACCAAAAGAGTGGTCAATGCCTTAAGGAAAGTCTTCAAATTCAGCGAACTCCCTGAAGAATACTTTGTAAAACTTCCACCTCTTCCTTCACACTATAAAGAGCTAACCCCTAGTTTGCGCCAGTACTTCCCAATCAAGCACAAGGCAGCCTTACCATACATACCTGAATACAAAAGAAACTCGCTAACTACTATAAAATAGATAACCGAATCCCTGATACTTACTTTGACTTGCCACCTAAAAGAAAGCCTCTCCCCTCCACCTACCAGGAACTCAACCCCAGAGTCAAAAGCTTCTTCCCATTTAACCCTGCTATTTCAAACATCCCACTTGCAGAAGTGGTTGGCACACTCAGGGAATACTATACATTCAAGCTCTTGCCCAATGACTATTTCAGTACAAAGCTTTCACTCCCCTCTGATACAAACAAAATCAAAACAGTTACCCAGTTTTCATTCCCAATCACTAGTGATCAGGAAGCGAGAAAATTTTTAAAACAAATAACACCTTATTATAAATTTAGGCTCCTCTTGCCTGATTATATCATACAGGCCAATCCTACTGATAAGCCCATACAGACAAAATCATGGAAGAATTCAATATTCCAATTTCGATCGAAACACCAAAAGACTTAGTAAAAGCCATTAAAGAACTACAAAAACATTACTACTTTACTAAACTCCCAGAGGAGTAGATCCAAATCCCCACTAACCCCCTGAGAAGCCACTAGCAAACTCACCCCACCCCAAACACCTACCTCAGCTTCCTGATAACTTACCCAATTTGCAAACTATGCTCTCTGATCTAAATATTGAATTATCACTCCCAATCACATCACAACAAAATATAGCCCCCACTATGAAAACCCTTCGGTCGCACTTTAAGATTAACTCCATTCTGGACTTTCTACTAGACCTGCCCCCCTGCCTACCCCTAAGTGAAGCATATTCAAAACACACACACAAATCAGGCCTACCTCACCTAGTCATTTGCAAGTACCTCACAGATATCGGAAAAACTCAAGAACCTAAACAATAACAACGACAACACAATTAAAAATCACACCTCCCGGCTATTGGAAAATACAACACCAATGAACACAAGCTAAACTAGCCAATGAGAAACACAAACATGGCGCAACAAACAAACGTTGGCACTACCTCAATCAAACCTACTAACCAACCCAACCCCCTCACACTCTCTATTTGTACACACAACGTCCATGGCCTTAACCAAGATCTCAAAAAACAAGTCTGGGAGCAATACTGTCTTGAGAACAACCTCAACATTATTAGCCTCACAGAAACCAAACTGTCTAATGAATACTTAACCACTAAACCTCACAAAACTTCTCACTACACTTACTTTTGGTTGTACAAAGGGCTCCAAAGCAGGAACTGCACTTATGATAAACAACGACCTTACTCCACATATCCATAACATTATTACATACCCAGGCTACACAATTGCTATCGACATCTTCTTTAAACATGACTTCAAATTCTGAATTATCTCAACTTACCTCCCATGCAACAGCCCCTATTAGGCTCAATACACAAAACTGTATTATCCATTGGATACAGCAGGCCACATCACACAACATACTCCCTATTGTTCTAGGAGACTTCAATGCTTCTACCGACAAAATACATTCCAGCTCAATCAAATACAAACTTCTCCAATTCCTCACGTACAACAACATGTATGATCTGGCATCCCACTCACAAAACCCAAGCCATACATGGCACAGCTCAAGATACAGTAGCCAAATCGACCATATATGGGTATACCATCCCATAATATCATACCTTACTAAATACACCATAGATGACTCTCACACCAGTACCCAAAGCGACCACAAAATCCTCATATCCAAATGGTCTTTCCCATATGCCCTTACTACTAAGCCAAGACAAAAAACCCGAATCCGCAAAAGAGTCTTCGACTACAAAGCCATGAATAATGCCCTCTGGAAAAACTTCTCCAACCAAGTTAAAAGCAATCTTACTTCCCATAATACACTACTGACAACAGATACTTCCGAATTCCTAGAGACCATATGGCACAAAATCCAAACTAGTATTATCAATGCTGCGATACAACACATTCCTAACAAAAAGTTTAGTGTACACAACTTCCAACACACCTTCTCTGCTACCGCAACACACCTACATATTAGCCTCAAAAAACTTAGTAGCACTATCCGGAAGATCAAACAGGTACTCAAACAGAACCTACCAATTCCAGACCACCTTAACTCGGGTATCATAGCATTGAACCAATCATGTCAGCTTCAAATACCTCTGCTACCACCCACTCACAGCTCTTTTCTGATTGGATCAGTAAGGCAAACTTAGAATAGAAAAACTTATACCATGCCCGCAACATGGAAAACATTAAACAGATCAAGCAGCAAATCTCTAAGTCAATCCAAAAAAGATGCTCCAAGCTCATAACTTACCCTACTTCCATGATTAACAGTATTTTAAACCAACACAAGGACCCAGTAAAATTCGACAACATAAAACTCGAGCAGGAGGTAATCACTGACCCACCTGCTATCAAAGACCACATTCAACAACACTTTGACAACTGGACAGCCCCTCGCCAAGTCAACCAAAGCCTATTTGAATCTGTATGGCAAGATGAATATAACCCAAAACCTAACATTAACTCCACATGGTACGCGGATGCTCTAGAAAGCTTCAGCCAAGAAGAAGTGACTCTAACACTTAGCCAGCTACCAAACAACAAGGCCTGTGGACCCTCAGGAATCAGCTATGAAATGTTCAAACATGCAGGGCCAAACTTTATACAAGCAATAACCTCTCTCTTCAACTGCTGCCTCTCTACTCAGACCATACCTAAACAATGGAAAGAGGGCTATATCTTTCCAATCTCAAAAAAACCCATTTTTGATGGCAACCTTAACAACACCAGGCCCATAAGCCTCATCGAGTACATCAAGAAACTCTACACAAAGCTGCTTACTAACCGCTTAAACAACACCCTATCTAAATATGAAATTCTCTTACCCTTCAATTATGTGGCCCTACCAGGCAACTCGACAGCCATACCAATTCATATTCTCAACAACATCATTGAAAATGCGTCCTGCAATTCAAACCAACTTTGGCTTTTATCCCAGGACATGAGCAAAGCATATGACTCAGTCAATTTTGATCTCTTCCACAAATCACTACACAGAATTCAAATGCCCAAAACACTAATCAACATCCTCTCTAACCTGCTCTCTGATCGTACAAACTGAGTAATTACTAATCTCGGCCTTACCAACTCATACTCAGTTAGAAACAGCATTGACCAAGGAGAAACAATTACACCACTCTTCTGGAGAATATACTACGATCCTCTAATTACTCATATCTCAACACATTTCTCAGGATATACAATGTCAACATTGTGGTATACCAACCTTCTCTACCAATCTACTAACCACCTTCATACATCGGTATCAGTTCTGGCTTACATGGATAATACCCTATGGATCTCCCAATCCAAAGAGGAGCTAGAAAAAATAACCGAAATGGCAGCCTCCTTTTATCAAATGGCAGACATACAAGTCAATCCATCCAAATCCATCTTCATTACAAAACACACTTCTTCCTCTATATCATTCTTAAACTCCCATATCAGTTCGATTCCTAAGGACCAGCCATTCAAATTTCTTGGGTGCTGGTTCATACTTAACAATAAGCAAACTGCTCAAATTAAACTAATCCAAGAAGAAGCTACAAGCCTAGCTAGTATTGCTAGTACAAAAAGCATAACTGACAAACAAATTGCATACATCATTAACATAGTCATCATTCCAACTACCGAATATTGCCTACACAATATCGTAATCCCTTAATCAACATGCAACAAAATCTTGAGCAAATACCTAACAATCGCAAAACACAAGTCCCACCTCTCACGCTCTACTCCTAACAGTACAATGCTAAACCATAACTTATACAATATCCGGAACATATAGGACATCTAGCTACAATACTATATCAGCAACTTCCTGCAGCATTTAAACAATCCTTCAACACTTGGTACTTCAACTCGTATTAGACCCCAACAATTGCAAAACAACCTATGGTCCACAACCAATATTCTTCAACACCCGCAACCAATTATCAACGGCCCCAACAGACACACAACCAACTTCAAAATTATCCAGCTTTTCAACCACTTGGGCATTACCGTCCTAGCTAATCCGGGCATCCTATGGCCCAAGACAATTAACAATAGTTGCACACCACTTGAAAGCATCCTCTCCAAACACCCAAAATACAAAACCTTTAAGCAACAGCTACGTTATAACCACATCCTCTATTTAGAACAATTGAGCTCAGCAGACAACAACATCCTGCTTGAATGGCAATATATCTCGCCTAGACTCCTTTATCTCCCTAGAGGGAAAAAACCACTCTGGTTCTCACACTTAGAAGACACAATTCTATCTCACAAACTCTAACATACTATTTCCCCAGAGCTCAGACCCAACAGGTTTAACCCATTTGCCTATCAAACAAACTCAATACCCAAATCCCGTAAACCATGGTTACTAATATACAAAAACAATAAGATCATAATTGGACAAATAAGGAAAACCTTTAAACAGACCAATACAGTCTCTATCACACACTGGCAACACGACATAGATTTGTCCCACTTCAACCAATACCCCTTCCCCCAGTTCAATGTTCTCCCTGCACTGGTTGTCACCTTAACTCAAACCGTATTACAAGTTGCTGCACCCTAGAAGTTTCAGCAATTCTTTCTACCCAATTCTTGGGCAGGAAAACTACTAAAAAACAACTCAAATTCAATGCTAACTACATTGACCTTATCTACTCAGTAGCAATCAAGCACCCTCTCGCCACCCCACCACTACCTACGATATACATTACCGATTCACTAGTGCCTACCCTCTTCCATGACAATGAGGCTTTACAAAATCTCCTCAGAATTGCACATAACAACTCTGCTGCCCAGCACTTCACTTTCTACACAAATGGTTCTGTGGTGGAAATTGGCACCAACCAATGCTCTATAGGCATTGGCTGAGCACAAATCCACAATAATCAAATCACCCACCAGTTCGCAGCACAAGCACACAGCTGGCCTTCATCATATAAAGCCAAGCTCTTGGCTATCCTCTTAGCCATATCTACTGTACCACGCAACTCTACAGTTGATATCTTTACAGACTCCCAGTCCATAATCTCCAAATACAATAAGCTCCTAACCACCTTCAAACATTCCTCCAAATACTTCAAGTTTAACTCTTGGCCAGCCTGGCACACCCTCCTTAATGCTATGCAGGCATTCAACATCCAGCTCAGCTTCCACAAAGTCCAAGCGCACACAGACGATAGCTATAACAATCTAGCAGATCGCTTAGCTAGAAACCATACACTTCAACACAAGCTACTCTTCAACCATGCAAACTTACACAACCCATACCTCTTCCTGCAGTAGGAAGGACACTCTGTTGAAAGCCCAACAAGGCGTTTCATTAGAAATATCTGCAAAGCATACATAATTGCTATGTGGTCATCACAAAAACGTTGCACAGAATGGACACACTTCTCTCACTATATAGACTGGAATGCCACCTGGTTATACTTTAACAACAACCAAAAAAGCTCCAACCATTTTACTAACCCTAAACTTA
>QKWP01000296.1:116919-135573 GCA_003550325.1 Gigaspora rosea | reverse complement strand
TTTTCTCTTTATTTTTAACCTACTTTTTTTTGAAATTTTATTTTTATTTTATTTTATTTTTTTTTACCCGGTGATCTGGAATGAAATTTTTGTAACGTGGTCAAAACACTGTGTAATTGTTAAAAATCTGTTAATTGTTATATATCGTTGTGGTCAAAACACTGTGTAATCGTTAAAGATCTGTTAATCGTTATATATCGTTGTGGTCAAAACACTGTGTAATCGTTAAAGATCTGTTAATCGTTATACAGTCAACCCTCCATAAATGTAACTCGTAGGGACAAGCCTACAACGTGCATTTAGGGAGGTTTGCATTTAGAGAGAGCCAATTAAATTGCAGCTTTTAAAAATTAGATTAGCAAGTTTGTGTAACTTCTACCAAAACTGTATAACCTATCTTAAATACTAAAATTTGATTGGCCATGTGCATTTAAGGAGGTTAGTGTGATATAAAATGTTATTCAAGAGAACGTGCATTTACAGAATATAGAACGTGCATTTAGCACTAATTACATTTTACAGAATAGAAAAAAACGTGCATTTAGAGAGGTATTGCATTTATAGAGGTTGCATTTATGGAGGGTTGACTGTATATTGTTTTAAATAATTCCGATAATAATCGATTTGTAGATATATAACAATTTAATATAGAAAATGATATATATTGATTTAGATATATATCGATTTTTAGCCAGTTAATCGATAGATATCGTTATTTTTTAATCGATATAAAACGATTAACTGTTATATATCAATCAATATCTATATATAAAATTTTCTGATGACTCCTAAAAACCACGTACAAAGCAAAATCAATAAACCAATGGTTATCCCAAACAAGAATACACCAATGGCACAAAAAGAACAACATTAATTGGAAACTTACATACAATAGCCTCAACATACACAGTAGACCTCTAGCAAGATCAACCAAATCTAAAGAAGAAAGAATAAAAGCCTTCAAAGTGAAAACATTAACTCATGAACTACCCACTCTACAAACACTCCACAACAGAAACCCAGACATATATCTAAACTACGGATGTCCGCTATGTCCCCAATCAATAGACGATACAACCCATTGGCTAACTTGTCCTAAAAATACAACCAAACTCGAAAACATATTATATACAGTTCTAATAAAAATCTCAACTAAAGAAGACGTTCCCCTCCAATACAAAGAAAACTATATACAAAACTTTATAAAAACATATATTACTAACAATATTCTATTAGCCGCAATAACCGCATCCACATTATTCCCTACAGCTAATCAAACCAAATTCATACGCATCACACTACATTTCCACCACACCATCATCAAGAAAATATACAAGAAAATCTGGACCAAAAATCGAACAGAAATCAACAAACTTACCCCAACAACCACCATTTCCAACAACCCTACCCTAGAAACAAGACTACACCCTACTACCGAAGCACTAAATTTCAATAACTGGACACAATTATTCATTTACAATAACGTATCACCTAATTTAATTAATACATAATCCGGAGGTCTTTGACCGATCTGGTAAAGATTAGGTCTAAAGTAAATTAGCTTTATCCTCCCTTCCCCTATATGAAATGTATCATTACAAAATTTGTATTTTTTTATATTTTCATTAATAAACGGAACAGAGGACAGACCTCTTTTTTAAAAAAAAAAAAGACATGTATTTAAAGAGGTTTTTCATATACATGCATTTAGGAAGGTCCGACTGTATTGTGATTATTTAAGAGTATTTTTACTAATAAAAAGCTTTTAAAAAATTGATATTGATTATAAGCTATTTGTGATTATATAAAAGTATTTTATATATTTGTACAGTAGTTAAATTTTGTGTGATTATATAGAGATTGTGACTATAGAGGAAGTGACTGTAGAGGAAGACAGTAATTCTAATCTCGGGATTCTGTGATTGTTGGAATCGTCTCATTGAAACGAATATTTTGGTAGTTAACTCAAAAGTTAAGCCAATTCCAGAAATCAGCCTATGTTTCGAAAAAAACTATATGATAATAATAATTTTTTCCATATTGTCATGAAATTTCTTTAGTAAAGATTTCTTAGATGGTTGTGTGCTTGAGTACTGTCAAAAAAAAAGAAAACCCCATTTTTGATTATTAATAAATACGTTAGGTTCGTGACTTTTATCACTTGCATTAAATTTTTTGGCATAAAAGAAATATAAGGTATCAGATATGGAAATAGAGCGTTAAAAATTTTTAGATGGAATCGCATTCTGATATTAATCAGGTGATTGCTATTAAAATTGAAAATCGTTCATCGTTCATCGTTCATCGTTCATCTTTGCAAATAACTGATAATGGCCACAATTAGTAATCCAAGTTCTGATGACATCGCTGGTGAAGTTAGTATTAGAACGTTATTCGAATCTTTCAGGGATTCATTAGACCAACATGTGAGTTGAAATAACATTTTAAAAGGCCTGCTTTTTTTTTTTTTTTTGATAGTTGATTAATGAAATCAAAGTATGATAGGCGAGAGCGTATTGTCAAGGCGTCAAGGTTTATGAGCTATGCTTATACGTATATTTTTACATTCCTATCAAAATATTAATTTTCCTTTTGATAATCATTCGTTCACGTTGAAGAGATATCACAGCTCTGAGTAAAAAACTTATTGGTCTTGCACACAGGTAATAATTATTTTAATCCAAATATTAATATTCTCTAATGTTAATTTATACGATTTTATTATATTAAGGGTTACTCAAAAACCATTAAAGTCGATTCTTCAAGAGGCAAATGAGAAAAAGGATGAAATATCTCAACTTTTTAAAGAAATTTCCCTTGAATTGCAGGGCATTAATTATTATAGGTAATTATTAGTTCGATCAAACTTATATTTTTTTCGGATTAAAAACGTAATTAAATTTATAGATATCACAAAAATATTTCTCCTTCGATTCAAGAATATATTGAGGCAATTTCATTTTTGGAATATTTGCAAAATGATCGACTGATTACGAAAGAAGAAGTTGAAAACAAATTTAAGGATGAAACCGGTACTCAGGCATGCAGCTAAAATTTGTGACCTTACAATCAGACAAATTTCGTTAATTGGATAATATTAAATATGTGGATTTGTTTAGTTTCTACTAATTACGGACGAAGATTATGTATTGGGCCTAGCTGATCTAACTGGCGAATTAATGAGATACGCAATTAATAGTGTTGGAAAAGGGGATCATGATCGAGTGATTAAGGTCTGTCAATTCCTACGTGATATGAAGACTGGTACGTTAGTACTTCAAATGTTTTTTTTTCATCCACCGTTCACAGTGTCTCTTACTTTTACTCAATATATCAAAAAAAAAAAAGATTATGATATTCTTAAAGTTCATCCGAAATCTCCGTTGGGTCGAAAAGTAGATACAATACGCCAGAGTTTATCAAAAGTTGAAGATGGTATGTTTATTAGGATAATCTCATCTAAATTATAGAGATCGGACCTGAGCAGAAATCATTATTATGTGGCTACCTGAAATATACAATCATTTATCCAGATAACTCAGGCATTCTAGTAATAACTGGATTAAGATTTTCTCAGCGAGTCAAATCTCTTCAAAAAAATTATTCATATTATTTACTTTTGTTTCATTTATATTCTCTTAGCCTGTTATGCCATAACGATCAGGGGCTCGGGTATGTTAGTTTTCAAACTGCAAAAGGATGAAGGAGATGAAGGATGTTTAAAATATTCATACAGTAATTTTCTCATTTGTTATTACAACAGAATATCCAAAAGAATTTTATCAGCACATTGTTAGTGAACATGCAAGGAGTTATGAATATATAGAAGAAGAAGAGTAATTTTCTTTTTTATTATTCAGTTTTCTATCTTAAAGAGATAGTTAATATTAGCCAGACTAACCAGACTAATTCAAAAATAAAGTATATACATGATTGATATACAAAAATTTATATAAAACTGCTAAATTATTTGTCGCATGGAGTGGGGAGCACGCGGGATTTGATGTTAATGATGATTATTAAAGAAAGTGGAGTCATGATTATGAATGAAGGTTATCGTATCTTCTATACGTTATTGTCGCCCTTTATTAATTAGGAAATAGGCTCCATATACGATAACCTTATACCTTATTTAGATAGATATAATATTGTAAAAAAGTACGAAGAAATGCATTTATAAATCATGTGAGTGAATACAAAACAATTCACAAAAAAAATAATAACATAACGCATTTTTTTATTTACCCTTTTTGCATTTTATTTAACATACCACCACACGTTAGTAAATCCTTCGTTTCTCACAATCACTACCATTTTTTTTAAATTCTTTTTCTCAATTATTCAATTATTTTAGATTACATATATATGTTGTACCAATTTGGAACCTGGCCTAATCCTACCTCTAACACTAGCCCAAACCCTAAAGTCACCTAAAGTCCTAACTCTGCTACAAAATTCTTATCTGGGGGCAGCCCGATTCCGAATTGGGCACCGGGGTACAGCATATACATCAAACTCTAACTACTACCGAACCACTGCGTTTATACTAATAAAAATTTATTGTTAGATTCCTCTCTAAACTATATCAGGCCCATTTTTACATTTTAATTAATATTAACTGAATAAATTTATAGCTTTTATACGTTATAAAGATAATTCCAACTAACATTTTTTTATTTGACTAAATACTTCCTTAAGTTTTCATTATTTAATTATAACATCACTTAGTTTCATCGACCCCTCAATATCCTATTCGCTTATTACCTTAACTTTTATTCTTCTCTCATACTCATTTCCTGTGAAACCTTGTTAATCTGTTCAATCTGGTCAATCTCGGACACACCACTACCTGCGGTAATAACGTGAAAAGTTTCCATCGGTTAATACCGCATATGTATAAATTTATATATTACAATTAGACTTGTCTTTTTTATGACGTACTTCTACATTATTTTTTTCAATTTTTATTTTTAATGAATAGAACTGATTTTTAGCTTTCTTAGCTGTTAGGAATCAACTGTCTCTTATCCTCTTCGCTTTAGTTCTTCATGAATGTGGAGATTGTTTAATCTTCATAACCCATTGATCTTCTGTGTTGGTGTTACTGGATCTTTCCTAAGAATACTAATGTACCTTATATCAACGATTTTCTATATAGAAATTTGTTGTAATTTGTTAATAAAGCCATTATCTTAAATAAATAAGGAAATAAACGAAATCGAATCAAACAGCTCAGAACATTGCTAAGTATATCGAAATCACATACTGTTTTTGGCAATTCAAAACTAAATACAATTGATTAAAAGAATACTGTCTAAATGCAATACTGCCTAATTGCATACAATTTCAGTCCACCAACATGGTTTCTAATGATAAATGCATATATTCTTTATTTGTATAATGCATAAAAAATAATTTAATTATACATTTAGAAAACTAATAAAAATATTTTTAATCTTGGTTTTTTATTAAGTTAATCTATTTTATACTTCTAATAAAGTTGTAAAGAAAATTTTTATTATTCTAATAGTAATTAAATTATTAAAATCTGTTAAATAGATTATAAAATATAAGCAAAAGAAGTTTCTCTAATTATTAAATTTTTTTTACTTATTTTTTAACACTTTGTAGCTAGTCTGATTTTATTTAGGAATTATATAGGGACTATACAATATATTACCTAAACAATAATGCCAAACTCTAACCTGGCTTTCTACAAACAAGTGCCCAAGTTTGGTTACTGCACTAAAGTTTATCTATCAATGCCTTTATGCAGTCTTCTCTGTTATACCAGATACTGCATCAATATGGTACTCAGCTATCTACTTCATAATTTATTTTAAAAACTTTCTTTTTGAGCTTCTCATAAAAATAAAAAAAGAAAAAAAATTAAAGAAAGTAAAACAGTACTACCTAAAATGAAAATCAAAAAACCAAACCAAAATATATCCAAATAAAAAGAATTTATACAAAAGAAAACCCAAAGAAAAAGCAAAGAAAAAATAAAAAATAAAGATGCTATTATATCTAGCAAATGATAATAAAAATTATATAATACTATATAGGTAAATACTTTAGTGTACTAACCAAAAGACCTGGGCCTAATACAAAATACCCATCAAAAAACTTACAAAAAACCTGGGTATATTATGTAGTAGTAGGTCTGTGCTACAAGAAAAAAAATTTTAAGCATTTATATATTTTACACTTATAATGCTTGCTAGTTGAGATTTTTGAGAAAAGAGCATAGGTAAAAGGGGTGTGAGTATTAGAGATTATTGTTGAGGAGGAATTTCTACTTGAGCCGTTTGCTTACTACCAAGATGAACCCAAAATAGACCCTGATAAAGATTTATCAAAAGATAAATGAGAGGAATTGTGATAAACAGTTTAAAAACCTATATTTAATTAATAGAAATCCCATACTTTGTATCAGGTATTTTGTAATAAAGGTATTAAAAAAGAAGGTATTTTGATTAGTACACTATAGCACCTATCAAAGTTTATATGTATAAACAAAAGAAATATTACATCTAAAACTATCTATTCAAATAAGAAATTTCTTTATATGCTCTCTTCAATTTTTAATATGTTATTTATTGTTTATTTGTTGTAACCACCAAACTTACTTGTGATAATGCTGGTTCCAATTTGGTGATATATTTCCAATTTGGAAAGAGTAAATACTGCTGATCTTTTAGAAGGAGAATTTCTACTTTTTGGTAAAAATTTTAAAAAAAATTCAAAAGAAAAAGAGACAATACTTGTAGCAAATTTAAAAGAAAGCATAGTTCAAAAACTCATCTTTTTGTTGTTCTTGTTGTTTTGCTACAGAATACTTCATTGACAAAGAACTTTACCAAAATTTCTTGTACAAGAGTGCTATCTCCTGCTAGTTATCTTGTAGAAAGATGCTTTTGGCTTGCATATCAAATATACAAAAGAGTTTCTATAGTGGTGGTTGATTTTCAAAAAACTGTTTTCCTGTATTATTCTACTATATATTAAGTATAAACAACTTTTCAACAAAAAATTTTTTGTGTTCTTCAATTAGAAATTTGGTCCAAGTGATTATTAAAAAGAGATAATTGTACTTGTCCTATTTTATAATCTATTAAGCAGTGCAAATTTTATTAAAATTATAAAGATCTTTTTTATAACTTTTATTATAAGTTAATAAAAATTAGTATAAGTATAAATAATAACCAAAAAATTGATTTAAATAATAGTTTAAATTAAGTACTAGTCTGTGAGTGAGCGACAGTAGCATCATAGTAGCATCATAATAAAATTTGGTGAAAATTTAATATAAATTTTTATATTAATATGAAATTTGTAGCTGCTACAAAGTAAAGTCAATTTTTTACTAAGTTAACGATACATGTCCACTAACGAGACGCATCTAATGGTAGTTAGATCATCCAAATCGACCCAGTGAATGGTGAGATATTGTCGAAAAACTATTGGCCAACTATATAAAATCTCTATATAAACAATATTTGTTTATATAGAATTTTATATAGTCAGCCAATAATTTTTCAATAATATTTCACAATCCACTGGGCTGATTTGGATGATCTAACCACTGTTAGATGCGTCTCGACGAGCTCTACAACTTTCAATTAGTAGACATGTATTAATAAACAATTAACTTTACTTTGTAACAGCTACAGATTTCATATTAATATAAAAATTTATATTAAATTTCACCAAATTTTACTATAAAATTACTGCCGCTCTAGAGGTCCGAACCGGATGCAATTTCTTCACCTGGGTCACCCGTGTGAATTGAAATCAGGTGACCCAGATGAAAATGGGTTTTATATATGTTATGTGTTATTTATTTATTCCTGTCAGTTCGGAATCTTTGAATCAACGAATGATTGTCACTTATTGATAAAACGAAAATGAAAATAAAAAACAAACATTTACTATTTACAGTTTATTCTTTCGTTTAGAATAATTATCACGATAATATAAATTCGTGAATCTCTTAAACAAATACTAAAAATTTGACAAGCCGCTGGTTTAAAAGTTAAAAATCAGTAATTTATCTGTAAGATTGTAGAGATAAAGCAAAACTAAATGAAATTATGTACTCAAACTATATCTAATATCAATAAGGTGAAACAACAAAATAATTGCCCTGTGAAGGTATTCGTTTTTGTTAAGACAAATGTTAATAAGTCATATACTCTCAGTCAATCTTCAAAGTAATCAAATAGCAATAAAGTAGGTTTTGCTATTAAATGAAACGTCAACATACCAACCGATTTGACCCGGGTTTTAAATCAGTGATCCGGGTCACCCGTTTTGACACGGGTGACCCGGTTTACTATAACCCGGTTCGGAATTCTATGCCGCTCACTCATGAACTAGTACTTAAGTTTAATTTAAGTTAAAATTAAAATTGCATCTTTAAATATTACTATATGCTTATATAGTAATTATTAATTAATAGATTGAATTTACTCTTTTGTACTAGATTTAGTATATTTTAAAAAATGCATTAAAAAATTTAAAAAAATTAGTAGCTTAATTTTTTTTATATACAAAAATCTAATAAGTATGCAAAAATTGTTTAGCAGTGTTTTTATTAAATTAATAATAAAGTTTTTATAAAAAAATTTTTTTATATATTGGACTTTTTGAAATTTTCAATATACTAGATTTTATATATTTGTAAAGTTAATTATAATTATATTTTATTAATATATTTTGCAAATTAAAAGTTTCAATAAATAAAAAATTGTAAAGGCTTGTTATAAAAAATATTATTATTAGTTATATTGTAAAAATTATTACTTATATTAGGCCATGCAAAATTTTTTTTTGTTTCTCATAACCCGGCCGGGTCATAAAGCCTGGGGGAGAAAATTTAAATTTTGAGGCGCAGCAAAATATTAACCAATCAGATTCGTCAACGTGCCAAGACGAATTTTAAGTTGCGGCAAAATATTAACCAATTAGGGTGGCTGCGCGATGCAGTCGCACTAAAACCAGGAACGTACAAAGTATGATACTACAGATCGTTTTTGAAAATTAATATATTTTTATTGCAGCTGATGCTGACTTGAGGCCATTATAAAATAAGTATAGTTTGGAAGGAATAATAATTTTTTTTATTAATTCATTTTAAGTAAGTCTCAAAAATGTAATAATCTATGACAAACCATTACGATAATGTAATCATAGAATATTCGCTCGAGTATTAACAAACTGGCCATATATCCCCAATCATGTAGACGATCAAAACGTCATGTTTATGACATTACAGTATATGTAAAAATGTTGACTCCTTTCAAAAATGAATAAATGAAAACTACTTCTACTAAAAAAGGATTCTGCGAAAATTAGCATAGGCCACGCCCAAAAACATTAATTAAACTATCCCTCATACATTTCATGTGATCGTACTGGTATATTGTAATTGTGAATAAATGAAAATCATTATTCCAACCAAAAGGATTTTTCAAAAATCAATGTAGTGCATCAAAAAAGTTGAACGGAACCATCCCTCTCACATTTCATGTGATCGTACTGGTATTATGAATAAAAGTTGGAACCCGATTTTACTTTAAATGGCAAGCCATTGATCGTAATAATGAAATACGGTATTACAAATGACATCAGATTATCATTTACTATAGAAGTTAATACATGATCAACATGTTGCATAAACTGCCGCATTCTTGATATAAATATAAACCTCCTAACTACCGGTAAATTTCACTTTGCTTTAACCTCCCTCTAAAATTAGAAACATAAAACAGGTAATGATCATGAGAAAAAATGTACATCAATCAGCTTTGAGATTTGCCTTCGTTTTGGATGCCAGTAAAACCATACACTAATGTTCCTGGTATCAGGACGCGCCAAGACTATATTTTAGGTTACATGATCTACAATACGAGCACAAAGTTCAAAAGGTTTTATTAATTTCGGGTGTAGACTTCGATCAGAACTTTCTCGTAATCCGTTCAAACTCGTGAAATCTCAGTTATGATCATGATAAGAAATCGTCCAGCCCGCTACTTTACATATGTTTACTAACTTTACCTGAATAGAGTAAGTAATCCCTTTTTGTGCCGTTTTTTCTATTTCTGTGCTAGTACTAACTTATTTTGTGTCGATCGAAGCTTTTACAATTTTAAAAAGGTTTATTGAAACTCTTTTGCACAAACTACATTCAATTAATAAACCGTTTTATTATTTCGCTAATTAACACTACCATATTTAGTTTCTGCTACAAAGGAAAAATATAAATTGGCTCGCCCTCGTAAATTGGAGTGTGGCAAGTATGACAACTGTTAATTATTCTTCTTTCTAGATTGTTTAACATAAATTAGATTATTTTTTAATTCTTCACTCTGATTGAAAGGAAAAAAAAAAAGGGAACGAAAAATTTTTACTTATGAAGGCTTTTAACCTTTTTGCCTTTGACGAATGATCTCTGCCCTTTGCATTTAGTTGGATCATTCGAACCAGCACAGCTTTCACACTCTGGTAGGTTTTTTTTGGAACGAAGTGGACGTGTAGTATTTAGTGGCGTAGGCTGATTGACATCAAGACTACCACACAGGTAACAAACTTCAGGGTAGATTGATGCTGAATAATACGGCTTTTCAACTGGAGAGTTACATGTCCAAGAGTCGTTAACGAAAACATTCTTAAAGATTTTCTGAACGGGATCACTAATTACATCTTCTGTATCTTCTTCAGGATTGTTAGAACAAGTATCGTCTATTTTATTAATTTCATTTTCATTTTCTTGGTCGCTTTCATCACTTCGTACACTTTCGCTACTTTCGTCACTTTGCAAATTGTCATCACTTTCATCATTAATGTTATAGATATTTTGCTCTTGGTTAGAACTGCTAGGACCGAGAACAGAATCGTTTTCGTAATTGTATTCATGTTCAGGAATTTCATCTGATTCGTAATATTGCGGTGGTGTAGCAAATGATAATTCACAAGTATCGTGAATGCAGTTCAACAGGTGTATAGGATAGTATCTAAAAATCGACTAAGTATTTGACGGTCCGTTTCTAATAATTTTTTAGCACTAAATAACAGTCTTGGTTTATCACATTCCGCACAACTAACTGTAATTCCGACATTTTTAGCACGCAGTGCAGAAGGACAAAAAGGCATTGTATGTTTTGCTTTTCCTTTTATCGATCCTCTCGTTTGAATCGATTTTGTTTTGAGTATTGTTTTTTCGCATGAAGGTCTGTATTTTTCTGATATTTGAGTGCTATAGAGATCTTCAAAAGATTTATAATGCGAATCTACTCCTGGGATCGGATCAGGAAGGTTGTAAAGTTGGGTAAATATTTTACGGAGGCATCGAGGTGGTAGGCAAATTGAACAAGTATCTTCGCCACACTTTTTTATTGTAAAAAAGTAATGTATTGCCGTGCAGCAGTGGTCGAAAAATTCTTTTAAACGTGGCTTTTGAAAGCAATTATTATTGTTTTGTGTATTTATTTGATTTTATTATAGTCAACTATGAATATAACGGATTACAATTTAAACATTCATCCTATCCATAGTTGACTGTATGAATATATACTTACCTGTTGCTTTAGGTTCTTCATTTCATAATAATCATCATGTACTATAGTGTCATCGATTAGATTGATTTTCTCCCAAAATTCTTTGATGTCTTCGTCCGTTGCAGCGTTGAATGTTTTAAATGGCACGCCTTTTAGGGACTGGCGTTCGAATATTTCATGAACAAGATTAATTGGATCCTGAATACTTTTTATTAGTTCATCTCTCAAGATGGGGTTTGATTCTGCAATTTCACGAATATCTTTCATTGAGTTTGTTTTATTAATAAGGTTCTCGTATTTATCATCCATTTGGCTACGCATCAACCCGATGCATTGCAATCCAAGGTTGAGCATCAACATTATTCGTTCGAGGGTTCTTCCAGGAGTGTGAGGGTGGTGTTCTTGCTGCAATGAGATAGTCAAGGTCAAATGCTAAGAATAGGCAAATATAAGATAATTGAACCCGCATATACGTGCACCAGTGGTCGGGACTACCATCCGTATAAGGACATAGAACAGGAGTGGGTATTTTTTGTGTTACAAAGATGTTATGAAGTTCGGTCATATAGCGCAATGGAGTAGAAGGCTGAAAAATTGGATCTTTTAGAATGATGTGTACTTCTCCTGTATAAAAGTTTCTATCGATTGTTTCAGGGATATCACAGAACATCGATACACTTGGTACCATTCCGGTCTTTGCAAAATCGTGGTCATTTACTGCAAATGTCATGTCTTTTCTCACTATTACTTGTTTTCTCCTCTCAACCGCTGCTATAGGATGGCCAGGCTCTTCGATTTTGCATCGGTGCTTATCATCTAAAAATATAAGTGTTATAAAGTCACAAAACTTAATTGAGAACTTCTTTTCATAACGGAAGATTGCGGATGCATAGTGAGAATCTGGATGATTGGCTCGTAATTGCCGTGATTGCACCATGAATTTTAAGGGTAAGCGGCCCATGTATTGTAAGCTGGTTAGATGTGTCAGATTTTTTGGCCAGAATTGCAGTCTGAGCCATTGGGCACTAGGAATTGGAGTATCCTCTGAGCATTCATTTTTGATTTGTTGAAGAAGGTCGTTTATTGAAATTGCCGTGGCAAGGTGTACAATCAGATTGTGGCATCGTTCGTCAACTGCAGTTACGAGGTCTGCAGCTTTTTCTGCAAGAAAACAAGATGCTGCCTCCCAAAAAGCATTATATTTTTCTGGCCTTCCCTCGTTATGTTCTCGAAGGTCAATCGTAACATCAGGGTCACCAAGCTCTAAAGCTAATTTTACACGATTGTCCACTTTTTTTTCATTCACAGATTCGGCAGCCGACATATCTCCTGTTAGCATGCGATAAATCATTCGTAAAAGTGCTAGTTTGACCTTAAGCAATAACAAATCACAGGTGCGCATAAAATTGGCTCGCATGATGCGAGAATGGTATAAAGGTGCTTCGTTCTGTAACTCTCTTGTGATGCGCATCGTTTCTTGAACAATTTCTGACTCAGTAGCATTTTGATCATTCCAGATAAATATAACATTATAAGCATTGTTCCTGGAACTATAACAATATTCCCCAATCTTAAAGGTAAACGCTTGTGAAAGACCTTGAATAAAATGTAAGCATTGCCTAAAACAAAAGATAAGTAATTAATTTTTGTATTGTATAAATATGTATACAATATTGGGCAAAAATTGTAGAATAACGGTAATTTGGCAAATGATCACGTGCCGCTCAGTGGCACGTGTAGCCAATCATTTGCCAAATTACTGTATTCGACAATTTGCCCAATATTGGTGTTATCCGGCAATTTATGATCATGATTGGTAGAGAGTTGCTCGCTGAGTTTTTAATTTAAATAAACATGTTTACATCATAACACATGAAAAAATAACAAGAAGAAATAATTTCATGATCATGTGAGTTTGCCGGATAATAAATTATATACTTGCATTGGTTCTATTGGTAGGTGCTCTTTAAGATTTATTGGTTTCCATGGTGGAAGATCTTTTAGGATATTTTCAAGTTTTCAATATTTCGTTTTGTTGCATGAATTTATCCAATTATTATTTTCGTAGATATTTATTGATGTGGCTTTTTCTATGCTTCTTACAGGCCCGTCCTTTATGTGATTTAAGGTTACTGTTTCTCGTTGCTTATCCAAATATTTTGCATAATCGGAGATCGCAACTATAAAATTATCGAATGCAGCATATAACCAACTAAAATTAGAGGATTGCATCCACGATGATGTAAGGAAAGGAATAAGTGATCGACAATGAAGATTTAATTCATTTATGTCAAATTGTTTTCTTGCCCCCTTGTATGCTTCGGGGTTTGCACGACCAAGAAATTCATGAAACATCGAAGGTATGTTGAAGCTTCGTTCTTTTAATTTTGTATTATCACACATATCTATGTACCAAAGGGCTTCTGATAAAGAAATTATAAACTGTTTTCCTTCATCATTTGCTGATGCTTGCGTCGACCAACCGCTTTGATGATTCTGAATTAATTTGACAATATCAAGACGTAGTAGCTGCTTGCAGTTTGAATTTGGTGAATGTGAAAAATTTGGAACGTAGAGCTGTTTGCTTTGAGAAGTTTGCATAATAATATCAAACCCGTTTTTATATTTATCTAAATTACTATATCGCATTTCATTACTATGAAGATGATAATGAATATTTTTTCCAAACTCGCTGGTGAGTTCAATGATTTCACAGTCAGGACTCGTTTGTGTTGTCTCCATCGGTGGGTTAGTTGATTTACTTAAATCAATACGTTTTATTTGTTCAAAATAACTCACATCAACTGATATATCTGGTGAAATTTCACGATTTACCAGCTTGTAAAAAAATTCATTAAGCGTCATTTCATATGGAATCGGATGTATATACATCCATGTAATGTTTTACCTCCTTTTGATATGCATACGTTCGCGTAAGGCATGTTTTTTTTAATAGTAAAGAAGTTAAATGTTAAGAAAAAAGGTATGTGCGAAAAAATTTATTTGAATTTTTCAGGAAAATTTTTTTTCATAAAGTTACATATGGTATGTCACAAACTTAAATTTATTTCTTTCAATATTGCCTTAACCATTTATAATATATGGTGCATGCGTTTTGACTTTGAGTCATGCATGAATAATATCCTTTGGCGTAATACTCATTCAGGACAAAACCTGTGTCAATTCCAAATGCTTACAAATATATTCAATAATCGTGATTACGGTTAGATTATAGAACTGGATTGGACTTTTGGATTTAAATCAGATTTTCTTTGGATCTGATTTAAATTTGGATATATAAATCTGCAATCTGTAATTCAACCGCATAGAGAACAAAAGAATTCGATCAACTATAACTTTTTGTAATTATAAAAAGTTTTTTTTAGGTGATTGAATTCTTTTTTAAAGTATATATATATCCGATCCATCTAAAACCACTCTTTATAAAACTGGTTCAGATAAACAAACAATTACAGTTCAGTCTGGTATTAGCAGGTGGCTAGAATTAGCCCACTCTATAACTTATTTGGATGATAATAAAACCAATTACAATTATGCTATTTAATTTGGCCTTTACTCTTTAGCAGAGGAATTTAGGGCCTGGAAGGTTAAGATTTTTATCATACTTCCGATATCTTTGGATTTGATCAATTGTTGAAACAAATCCGGATTTTGATTTAACAATTTGAATTTAAATTCGAATTTTAATTCGAATTTAAATTCGAAACTTAAATTACTAATTAATAAGGATTTAATAAATTCGATCCCAAACCTGAATTGCCAAATAAAAGGACCTTATCCAGAGTTTGGAACTGGATTGGACCTTCGGCGGATTCCTTTTGCTTTGATTTAAATTCGGATATAAAACCGAATATACTGAATTTGCAATACTCATTGTTTGCACAAGCGCATAAAAAACTTCCTGTATGCATTTAGTTGGGCGTGTGAATTTTGATTTGCATTATAGCACGTGATAGTAATACAACAAAATTTGGGGTTAAATTTTGTTTTTACTTACCCAACTATACTCTAATTTTCCCATTACATCATTCCTTACAAAATTACCTCGTTCAACTATGACGATCAAACAATACAACTGTGATCGGGCATATTACATGATTGATCTGACATGATTCGAGACAAAAACTGCCTCGATAATTACATATCGAGCAGTTTTTTTTTATATATTGCCGGGTCATAGTTTTTAAAAACTATAATTTTAATTTTTTAATTTAAAAAATTTTAAAATTTTAAAAATAAAATTTCGGGTTGCCGGGTTAAAAAATTTTTTTGATGTTATGAGAAACAAATAATTAATTTTATATGGTCTTATAATTTTTTTTTAAAAAATTTTGCAAATTATTACTTATATAGTAAGCCATATAAGTTTAACTAGAGTTTAAAAAAATTTTTACTAATTAAATTTTTTAAATTTTTAATTAAAATTATAAAATATTTAATATCTATTTCTAATTGCAAAAATTTTTTTAATAATACTAAAATAGTATATTTCAAGTTATATTACTTTAATTGACAATTTGCAAAAAAAGGAGAATTTATATTAATAAAATACATAACACTTAATATAAATTACATATAAAATACAAAAATCAGCATTCCTGACTATGTAAAGTTAATTTTTTATTAAGTTAACATCTTGTAGACTTCTAATAAAAGTTGTAGAGCTAGTTTTTGTGATTCTAATGATAGCTAGATCGGTAAAATTAGTTAGATGTATAAAAAGTTACAAGCAATTAAAATTTAAAAAATTTTATAAACTATAGGAATCATGATTTCTGTATTAACATATTTTATTATGTTTTATTATAAAAATCTCCCCCGATTAAAATTCTCCTTCTATTGTGAATTGTCAATTAAATATTTAAAAAATTATATCTAGTTTTTATATATAAATTTGGATATAGATTTTACTAATAAAAATTTTAAAAATTTTAAAATTAGTTTACTTCTTATATATTAATCCAATCTTAATGAATTTTATAATTAAAACTAACAAACTTATATTCATAATTTTATTAATAGTTTAAAAAATTTATTTAGTAAAAAAATTTTTACAGTTTTACTAAATCATACCACTGGCATTCAATGCCAGTATCAGAAATTAGATATCTATTCCAGTATCATTATCAAAAATTTACCTCACATGATCAGTACCAAAATTTTTTCAAGTTCGTTTTTTTAGGTTAGGGTTAGGGTGATTGCTCAGTTGGGGTTTGGGTTTAGGTTGTTATATAGTAAAATCGCTTAAGAAAAACTTTTTTTTTAGTTAAAAAAAGTGGTTTCTTATGCAAACTTTTGAGAAATAAGCTTTTTTTGATAAAATAAATGTTTGTTTTGAAATTTCCTGATCATGTTACATTACACCAAATTATAACACATAATTTTCTAGCCTACTTTCCGATGATGTTTCGATTTAATTTTCGATATTGGCATTGAACACCAACAGTGTGCTTTAGTAAAGCCAAATTTTTATAATCAAAAATATTTTGTAAAACTACTAGTAAATATACTAAAAATTAGATTAAACTAGCAACTGCAAATTTAAAAAAAATGTATAAAATTTAAAAAGCTATAAAGCTATAAATTTTTTAAAACAAATAGTCTAGAAATTAAAATATTATAAAAAAGTATTTAATTAAAGAATAAATATAGAGAACTACTATTTACACTATGGTTTTTGCTATTTGCATCATGGATTTTGTGTAACATTAGATCATCAACTAACCTTTTCTATTTGCACCATGGTATTGTTACACAAAAATTGAAAAATCTTACTTTGTACCCCTACATGTTGTTAATCTACAAAAAAAGGTGAGTTTTTATTAGTCAACATGAAATAGTCCAAGGTTACATAAAATTGCGAAAATCTGGTCTGCATTATGTTAAGGCCTTAAAAAATTAGGGTAAAAGTTGGCCCGCATTATAAAATTAGGGTTAGGGTTGGCCCGCATTATAAAATTAAGTTAACAGGCCTACTAGATTAGGTTACCAAAATAAGACTTGTGTAATATTACACAACATTAACAGTGCGAATAACTGTTAATCTACAAAAAAAGGCGAGTTTTTATTGGTGCAATATGAAAATAGGCCAAGATTACACAAAATTGTGAAAATCTGGTCTGCATTATGTTAAGGCCTTAAAAAATTAGAGTAAGAGTTGGCCCGAATTATGAAATTAGTGTTAGTGTTGGCCCGCATTATAAAATTAGGTTAGCAGGACTACTAGATTACCAAAACAAGATTTGTATAATGTTACACGATATTAACGGCACGAATTAGTGATTTAAGCCGGCTAATGCAGTCGCAGCTAAGCCGACTTAGCTGGCTAAGCCAGCCGATGTAATGTGATCGGCTGGCTAATGCGGCTAAAAGCTAACTATTATATGAATCCAATAAATTCCGAAAAAGAAAATAAATGGACATAAAGTACGGGCCAAATATCCCGAAATATTCCAAATGCAGGCCAATAGTTAGTCGTTAGCTAGCCGCTTAGCCGATAATTTAGTCGGCTGGCTAAGCCAGCCGACTAAAACCATGTGGCTTAAATCACTAGCGCAAATAACAAGTTTTTATTAGTGCAACATATATTACCATGATGCAAATAGAAAAGCTTGATTGATGATCTAATATTACACGAAAACTATAGTGCAAATAGCAAAAACCATGGTGTAAATAGCAGTATCCTAAATATATGCAACACACCTTGCAATATGCTAATTTATTGCACATATGGAGTGCTCCGTATTAAAAGGTCCCATTTTTACATTTATCTCATTTTGAGATAATTGAGTTTAACCATTTGTTTTGATTTTCGGACTGATTCGGGATTAATTAAATTTCACGATTTTGATTGGTTAAAGAAGGCAGGTGACTATCGGATAATCTCGTGACGTGTTGGCTCTACGCAGCCTCATGTAATTTTTCTTTTTAAATTATCTTGATTTTTTATTATGCAAATCAACTTTTATTAATAATTGAAAAATATCAATTATGTCAAAATTTACATGAATTTAATAAAAACTCATTTTTCAAAAAATTGTAAAAATGGGCCCTTTTAATACGGAGCACTCCATAT
>QKWP01000296.1:88299-115767 GCA_003550325.1 Gigaspora rosea | reverse complement strand
CAATTTGAATTTGATCAAATCAAATTGACCCTGATTTGAATTTGATTTGATTCAAATATTTGAATTTGAATTTGATTTGAATTTAATTTGTAATAGTAATTTTCAAATCAAATCAAATATTTGTCAAATTAAATCAAATTTGGCCATATTTGAATTTGATCAAATCAAATATAGTCAAATTTGAATTTGAATTTAATCAAATATTTGATTCAAATATTTAAAGATCAAATCAAATTGCGGAACTCTAATATCTAATTAGTATCCCAGATATCTAGTACAAATGTTATACATTATATATTTTAGCTAAAATTTGAAAAGTATAAAAACTGTTTTGGCAATCATCTTGGTATAGTGCATCCATAAATAACATTATGCAAAAGGAGAATCAAACAGAATATAATGTTTTTCCTGATAAGTAGAAGGTCAAAAAAATATAACGTAATTTTTTTAGAAAAATTTGTTTAAATTCTAATCTAGTAATCTAAATTGAATGATTCTGGTACTATTTGATTCGCTTGTTGAGAAGAGTCAAATGGTACCAATTTCATTTGGATTACTGGATCAAAAGTTATTGACAAAATACTATTGGTTATATCTTTTCTTATAAAATTACTATATAACCAATAGTATTTTGTGAATATCTTGAGATCTAGTGATCCAAATGATATGATTTTGGTATCTTTGGATTTGTCTCACCAAGCCAAATCAAATAGTATCTAAAATTATTTAAATCAGATTACTGTATTACAAGATATTCAAGTCTTTGTAAACTTTTATATATAAATATACAGATTTTAAAAAAAATTTTATATAGTCTAGAGCAGTCAAAAGTTAATATGAAGAAGTATATAATGTTATTTATGGATGCCCCTATCTAGTAGTCCAATTTTAATAAACTTTTTTTTAAAATAAAGTTCTTAGCAAAATGTATTTAACAAAAAAGTTTATTCAATTCTGATTACTGAATCAAAATTATTTAAGTAAATACAGTCGCCTCTCTCTAATTTGGCCCTCTATATACTAGACTTTTGATAATCTGAACTAAAACTTTTAGAACAAATATTTTATGTATATTTTTTCTGGATATATTAAATTAACATAATAAATTTGCTATTCTTAATCTTAACTCAAGTTAATTAGTACATAAGGTAGATATGTTTAATTTAGCGCACCTAAGTTCTACGATAAATACTATATAGTATATCAATCAGCATCAGATAATTTTGGTACTATTCGATTCATCTCATTGAGATAAATTGAATAACACCAAAATTACATGAATCTGATCATTTAATTATGAGATATTACACTTTAATGATTATCTAAAAACATAATTCAATTTTGGTACAGTGCCTAAATTTGGTGTACTAAAGATCTCTAATGATATCTTGTGAACTATTGATTCAAATTATACGATTTTGGTACTTTTCAATCGTTACAATGAAACAAGTCTAATGGTACTAAAATTATACGATTATGATTAATAGTTCACAAAATATAATCATTTAATCAAATAATTTGTGTTAATTTGTGTAAAGCAAAATTTGAAATTAACATAAAATCATCAATAATTTTTTACAAACTGGTCTGTTTTTGATAATTTTACTACCAAACTAACTGCCTTGAAAAGACCATTTCAATAAGCCCAAAATCATTAAAATCCAATCATGGAATTACAAAATCGTTAAAGATTTTCTTATTATTTTTAATAAAATTAGATTAGTTAAATTAATTCAAAATAATATGAAAATCTTAATGACCTTGTAATCCCATGATTGGATTTTAACGATTTTGAGCTAGTTAAAATCATCTCTTCAAAGTGGCATTTTAGTAATAAAATTGTCAAAAACAGACTGGTCTATCAAAATTTATCTACGATTTTATACTAATTTTCTAAGATTATATATAAGGTACCGTATATTCCCAAAAATAAGCTACTCTGGAAATAAGCTACCCTCTGATTTTTTTCAAAAATCTCAAAAAACGCATTAGCAGTTGCTACATATAAAACTTTTTTTTTACAAAGTAAACATCAAAAGTTCATTTAAGTAAAGTTGTTCAGCGCATCAAAGTACATTTACAATAAAAATTTAGTGTTATTTGAACAAGTTTTTATTAGTATGTTTTTCAATTTTTTCAAAAATACCTATATGTTGAAAATAAGCTATCCTAAGTTTTTTGTGTAATTTTTGGCCCAAAAAAGTAGCTTATTTTCGAGAATATATAGTAGATGTATCTAATTTGATGCATCGATGATATCCTGTGAACTATTAAACAGAACCATATAATTTTGGTACTATTCGATTTATCTCATTGAGACAAGTCAAATAGTACCAAATTATGCGATACTGATTAATAGTTCATGAGATATCATTATTTAACCAAAATCAGCTATTTAAGACAATTTTTAAAATTAATATAAAATAGCAAATAACTCTTGATAGATTAGTCTAATTATGGTAATTTTTCTACCTAAATGACCGCCTCAGAGAGATGATTCCAATGAACCCAAAATCGCTAAAATCCAATCGCAGGGTCACAATATCATTAGAGTTTTTGTATTATTTTTGATAAAAATAGATTAATTTAATTTATTAAAAATGATATTAAAACTCTAATAATATCATAACCCTGTAATTGGATTTTAGTGATTTTGAGTTTGTTGGAATCATCTCTCTGAGGCAGTTATTTTAGTGGCAAAATCATTACAATTGGACCAATTTATCAAGAGTTATTCACTATTTTATATTAATTTTAAAAATTGTTATAGATAGCTGATTTTGGTTAAATAATAATATCTCACAAACTATCAATCAGAATCTTATGGTTTTGGTACCGTTCGATTCATCTCAGTAAGACAAATCGAATGGTGCCAAAATCACATGATTCTGATCAATAGTTTGCAAGATATTGTCAATGCATCAGATTAGGAACACTGTATTAAATTAGAATATATTTTTAGATATATTTAATAAGTAATATTTTGTGACCCAGTAATCAAAATTAAACAAATTAGATACTATTCGATTCATCTTGATAAGATAAATCAAATGATACAAAAATTATCCAATTCTAATTGATCTATTATGTGATATCAGTCATAATACTTACCTGTGTCCTGTGTTAATTTAGAAACATTTATCTTATATAGGTTATTTTGGATAAATGATAATATTTTGTAAACTATTGTTAGAATTATATGATTTTGGTACTACAGTCGTCCCTCCATATAGTCACCTCCCATACAGTCACAAACACTATACAGTCACATGATTTTAAATTCCCGTTTTTTTATTATTAAAACTCCCTCTATACAGTCACAATTATACTATAATCACCATCACATTTTTTCAGAATTTGTTGAACAATTTTAATAATAAAACTCCTTCTATATAATCACAATCTAAAAAACATAAATTTTTTGCAAACAAAAAATCTGTGCCAGGTTTTGTCGATCATGATCAACATCGGACATATAATTTATGTTTGTATAACTTCTACTTGCAAATTAAACTCATAACGATTCTTGATATTTTTATATCTTCTAGCGATAGTTTCTTGACAACTATCTGATTAATATTAATAAACTTTCTTTTATTTTAATTCTACAAGCATGTAAAATAAAATAAAAAATTTTATTGAATTTGACCTGGTAGCTATCAAGAAACTTCAACTAAAGTTTTAAAAAAGTGTTGAAAATCTTGAAATCAAAAATGGCTATGATTATGATTTTTTTAAAATAAAAATATCTCGATGCCTACTGGGTCAAATTTAGTGAAATTTTTTTTATTTTAATTCAATAGCTATGTAGGATTAATATAAAAAAATTAATCAAATTTGATTGAGTAGTTATTGAGAAATATTCTCTTAAAAAATAAGCACAATTTTTTTTTTTTTTTACAAGAGATATTAAACTTTGAACAATGATTTCTCAGCAACTACCTGATCAAATTCGATGAAATTTTTTTTATTTTAATTCTAAATATTTGTTGAATTAAAAGAAAAAAATTTGTATCAAGTTTGGCCATATTGTTGTCAAGAAATAATTGATTATATATATTCTTAAAAAAATTTGAACATATGCGTTACAACTTTAATTATTAAACTTTAATTTAAATGTTTCTCAATAGTTACTCATAAATTCGATGAAAATTTTTATTTTTATTATTTAAATTACATTCTTGATATAAATTATTATTTATTTTAAATATGTGTAGCTCCTACTAAAGTGATATACGACGTTCAATATAAACATAACCAGTTCACAAAGAGAATACTTACCGTATATTTTTGCACAATCTTTGAAAGTATTAATATTAGTAATTTAATGGAAAATTGGAGTTAAAGTTAGAATAGTTTAGTAATATATATTTAAACGAAATATAATCTGTAAAATTGAAAAAAACTTATCTTAGTTTTTTAATTAGGTTAGTAAATATTATAGTCCTTGAAATTGACCTATATTCTATGGCCATTCGAAATGCATACAAAATTTTTTTTATTTAAAATGAGTAATTATGTTATGCGTCGTTTATTGATTCCTGTCATTCAAGAATTGACATGAGATATTTGTGAATCCAAGAAAAACGTATGTTATGCTTTGAAATTGGTATCAATATGAAGTTTATCAATATAAAAATATATATATCATATTTCATTCGTATTGTTATTTATTCTTGCAAATATTTTGAATTATTTTTTTGGCAAGTGCATGTTTTTGTTTTATGACGGAGTTTTTTTTTTGGATTTAATTTTTTGTATGGAAGATTTAAGATTTGGATCACTAAAAAAAAAAATTCTATTAGCGTTAATAAACAAAAAAAAATTCTATTAGCGTTAATAAACAACAAATTAAATTTAATATGATAACAACATAAATAATATTTTTTCCTGATGCGCAGCAAACTTGCATTCTCAAATTAGTTTCATCTCATTTAAGTAAATGAAGCTCTTTTGTCATACTGATACGAAATATCTTAAAAGTATTGTATTCCAGTGTTTAGCTTTTAATCGTGCTAAAGGCTTGGATTTTTTAAAATGTTCAAACATTCATTACAGCAATTAATACCCATTAAGTTTCTTTTGGTTGTCATGCTTTTCTGATATTCTATCTAAGGATTCGCGAGACAGAAAACTATATGTTTGCAACTGCATAATATCAATAAAGATTTATGTAAGTAATTATATGATCATTATTTAACGAATTTCAATCATTAATTATTTATCTTTACTATACATTATTGATGCATTATTAAACATAAAATTCCTCAATAACTCGGGTTATTGATAGATTAGTAAAAATCAGTAAATAACATATATCAATCTCTGAATGACGGAATCGATTATCGATGCATAACAATTACAAGTTTTTTCCTCGATTAAATATATCAAAAAACTTACTTTCCAAGATACATATATTATTTTTTTATTTTTAACGTAGAATACAGTTTGTTTGCATGGTTTTGTTCTAATTCGGTACTTTTGTACTTTTCCTGTACGATGGTTGTTTTCCATATTTGGTTTTTCCTTTTTTTTGCTTTTTTTTTATATTATTTTAATTAAAATAAATAAAATTTTTCCTTAGTTACCATGAAAATACTTGATCAAAGATCATCTGTCTTTGCTTTGTATACTCTCCTTTAGGAATCAGATCATGCCAAATTAGCCTAAAAAAATCTTTACGTTTTTATATACTCTATACTATACATTACTGTATACTCTTTATTTAAATTTACTATTTCGAATTCGTAAACCATTACTAGAGTACTGCCCGCCCACCAACCCACTTTGCAAACTTATGTTTTATTTATACTTTTTTTGAAAATTTCTTGTTACACATTCTAGTAGATCTCGATTTCAGATTAGCAAATCCGCGCTGATTTTCTTTAAAAAGATCGATTCCCGAACATGGCGGCAGTGTATTTAAAACTTTATTGACATGAATGGCTTATGTCTATTGTATGATATAAAAATTACATGTTTTATCTACTTTATCCGTATTAACGTTAATATTTATACTAATAAGCCTTAATTACTATTTATTTTGTTAATAAAATAAAGATTAAAATTTTTTCATATTTATTAATACCTTATTATAAATAATAAAACCGTAACAAGCAATCTAATAAAATATAGTCTTTTTTACTATTTTGTAAGTTAGAAATTTTTGACCGAAATTTAAATATTAGTCAATTGGCCGTTGGCCGTTTGCCAACCAATTGCTAAAAAAAATTGGCCGCAAAAAATTGCCAACACTGACCAAAAGTACTGAGCAATATGGGTGGCATGAAGTGCCACCCATCGTACTAACAATTCATATAGAATACGGATTGAAAATTAAATCCAGATTCGTCCAGATTCAGGTTATATACAAAGTAGTATTCAGATTCGATTTGAATGGCCTTTAATTAAAGAATAGGATCGAGGTACTACTACCTTTGTTAACTCTCATAAGTAATTAATATTACAGTATAAGTAAAGCTGCAATAATTTAAACTTATTAAACCTAAGAATGGTTTTTTGACTTATTACAAATCTTCATCATGATGACTAATTCACAAACCGCATCAAACATTTAATTTTATATTTTAAAATATAATTTTATGGTTTCTATAAAACTTGTGGGTACAGGAAATCAGAATATACTGGCTAGTTTTTTTTAAAAATCAACAGGTTATATACACTTAAATATTTGATGTACAGTAATTCAAACTTTCACGAATTTATCAATATATATTAATTACTTTAAAATCGATGCACAAATATTGTAAAGCAATAGTATTGACATCTGTGCTTAATACAGAAGCTTTATAATGATCGATACTAAATGATAGTTATATATTAAGATAACCATAATATACAATATTGTATACTAAACTCAATAAACTAACTTTCATATTACATAGCAATATTTGAAGTATAAACTCAACTCTTATTAACTAAAATTATTGATCCCTATTGATAATTTTACTAAGATTATGTACTTTTTTGGTTGCTCGAACTTTACGTGCTGGAATAATGTGAGGATCAGAATTTTCTTTATTACCAGTCTTTTGACGCTTTACTGATTCAACTTGTACTCGAATTTTTGAACCACTTTTTACACGTGTAAGTGGATCAACAATGCGATTAATATTATAAAGAAATGATGTTAATGCAGGAATTGATTTAGTTTTTGCTGCATTATATCGTTCAGCAAATTTTTCAAGAGCAATTTGAAGCATCGGACCACAGTTCTTATAATCGTGCTTGATTGTTTCAAGAAATAATTCAAAAGAAGCACAACTAAACATATAAATAAAATTTTAGATGTATTTTAGAGTAGGTATAAAAATAAAATATAATATATACTCTGTAGTTAAATTAGAAGGTTCTTCTGCATTCTGAGTTTCATTGATACTAGGTTCTTCTGTTACTTGAATTTTGTTAATATCTTGAGGCACGTGATTCAACATAAGATAGTGTTTAAGTTGGTTATCATTTGCGTGAGTGTGCAGCGATGCATAAAAAGAGTAGTCATTTGACATAATTCCTTAAATATTAAACCAATATTATTAAATACATATTAATGCAATAAATTAGTATTAAATAAATAATTAACTATTATATTTACCACATCCAATGTACGCAAAAATTGCACGATCATATGGCATTAATGATTGAAAAACATTTAATAACCCAATATGGTATTTGGCAGCTACTGCACCCTGATGCTTGCACGGTGCTCCAGATAGTCCAGTAAAACAAGTACATGTACAAATTTCAATATTAACAGTATAAAATAGATTAGTGCCATATTTTTGACTCGGAACTAAGTATTCTGTATCTACTTTAGATTGTTGAATTTCTGCTGCATTAATTTTGTCCCACCCGGGACATAAAAATCGTTTAGCAATTTGAAGGTGACCAGAATGACTATTTGCCAGTCCAAGTAATCGGCGTTCATAAAATCGTTCCATACTTCCAGTAATAAATTGAAATACTTGAACGCTGTTGTATGCTTGAGTACATGCAAATATGATATCTTTTAATATTCTAAAAGTGCATTCTATATAGTTGTTTGTGTTATTCCCACGAGTAAGAAGCCCAGAGCGAAATGATACTGCCCATAATTGCTGTCTATTCCAAAGTAATTCAAAATGTTTTTGTAACTGTGGATACATAGAATAATAGTTCACTTTTAATTCGTCATAAAACTTTAACATTTCAATTTCTGACTGTGCATATAAAATTTTTTTCATAATTTTCATTATAGGTGCCCTGTCTTCTTTATTTATATTGTGTTTTGAATTATGTAACCAGCGCCAGAAGGCCTGTAAAACATGAAATACACACAATAATCGCTTTGATTGCATCTAGCATTTTTCTAATGCATTTTGTTCAGCTCTTGAATCATCTGTAAGAAAGATCATTGGACCAGTATTAGATTCATGATTGAAGAAAGCATGTTGCGGAAGAAGTTCTTTTAAAAGATTAAACCCCTTTTCAAGAGTTATTTCTAGTTCATCAGATGTTATAATAAGACCAAGAGGTAATGCACCTACAATACAACTTGTGTAAAATAAGGTAATAGATGTGTTTAGTGATTCAAAAGATGCTGAGGCATCTACATAACAGAGTTCACCTGATTGTCTAATTTTTTCGTGAACACAGCTCATTAAATTCGTGACTATATACAGAATAAATGCATTAGATGATTGAGAGTTATACAGTGCCCGCCGTAAGTATCCGACCCCCTATAACACAAAGAGAGGCAAGATAAAACTTTATTTTTTTTTTTTATTAAAAAATACATGATTCGTTTAGACTACTAATACATTGTGTAATCCCCATTGGCTTCAATTAAAGCCTCAACCCGCCTTTCCATACTACGGACTAATTTAGTAGCAAGTTCACAGGTTAATGCATTCCACTCTTTTACCAAACACGATTTTAATCCTGCAAGAGTTCTAATTTTTTTTCTTGCTATTTTAATTTTTAACAATCTCCAAACATTTTCAATAGGATTTTGGTCAGGGGAAACAGATGGCCATGGAAGAACCTTGACGTTGTTTTCTTCCTTCCAATCCTTTGACAAAGTTGCACAATGCTTCGAGTCGTTGTCTTCTTGCAAAATCCATTTATCCGAATTGGCCCCAAAAAGAAGCTCAGCAGACGGGAGGAGACCTTGTTCATATATCTTAACCATATATTTGGCATTCAAGTTGTGCTGAAAGTAAATCAGCTTGCCAAAGCCCGAAGACGAAAAACAACCCCACACGTTGAGCTTCAACGGATGCTTCACGGACCGCCATAATTTACGCCGCCCAGACCACTGCCAGGTTCTTGGATGCGGTTGATTCAAACGGAATGTACTTTCATCTGTAAATATTACCTGGTCCCAGTCGAAATCCTGATGATCTTTTGCCCATTTTAGCCGTTTCTCTTTGTGCTTCTCTGTGAGAAGTGGTTTGGAAAGTTTCGCCATATATTTTGCCCCACCTTCACGTAGACGCTTTTGAATAGTGCGTACACTAATGCTAACATTCCGTTTTTCCATTTCCTGTTGTATTTCAACAGCAGTTACATTTTCTTTGTCACTTGCAAGCTTAAAGATCTTTGCATCTTGCCGCGGAGTGGTGATCCGATTTCGACCAGGTTTTTGTTCATCATTTAAATTTTTTGTTTCCCCCCATTTTTTTACCCAATAAAGCGCAGTAGACTTACTACAGCCTACAATCTTTGCTGTAGCACCAAGCCCAAGCTTCGGACCTTTGGAATGATAGTGCAAAAAAATGATTTCATATCGCTTATGCAGCGGAAGAGGCATTTTAAAGGTTCAGAATTTGGGCGGAGAACATTGCTCTGGTAAATGGATAAATTGCCTGCAAATGGTAAGAATGATCAGCGTTTGCATCATTGTTTGTCGTGAGAAAATTTTAAGGTTGTATGTACAATGCACGTGAAGTTACACCGGGTCGGATACTTACAGCGGGCACTGTACTCTTGAAGTTTTGCACGACCATGTCCAGAATTATTATATTTATCAACTTCATGTTTAAGATGTTGAAACATTGTTATGCCATTCCGTCTACCAAGATGTTTATCACGATATTGTTGAAACAAATTTAAAACGTATCCTATTTTTTTTAAAAAAATTCCATTATTATTCTATTAAAGTTATTCAACTGTCAATATATTAACAAAAATTTTTACCATAATCCGGGTTTTGAGCACGATCTGCTAGCATTTGAACAAGGTCTTGATCATTACTTGCATGCAAGTAAAGCATATCTTCATAAGTATACCGGGCTGTTGCTAGTGAATGTCCATTAGCAAATAACTCAAGATAATTATTACGAACATCTTCTTTAACACGCCGGAAACTAAGAAACTCAGAATAAACAACATGATTATGTGTAAATTTAATATTAACTTCAAGTGGGTGAGTAGACTGAAGGCGCCAACATTCAAGTCTAAGATGAATTGTGGCTGTACAGTCTGCATTCCGTGCACGTAATGAATTAGATCTTTTTGTTATAGGACTTCCTTGCTTTTGCTTGACATATTACTATGAACACAATGTCGTAATTCCCGATGAATAACCTTTTTCCTTGAATTTGGAAACCTTTTGTTTTAGGCATCGTGGTCTTTGATATTTCTTCATATTCGAAAAACCATTGCTACATGCCTTCAATATCATTAATGTTAACAAAAAAGTCTATTTCAAATTGATCAATTGAGAATCCCTCCGGAGTAATGTAATTAGGAAATTGTTGAAATTTAGAGACTATATAATTATAGTTTTGTGGAAGAATAGGCGCAACATTCTCTGGCAATGATTCAATTAAAGATTCTGATAACATATTATTTGACATTTCTATATTAGATGGTTGTTCTGTTATGTCATGTATCAAGGCAAGGTTTGATGATTGTAAAAAACCAGGTATAGCATTCTCCAACAATGATTCTGTTAATGGTTCTGAAAACGTAGGTATATTTGATATTTCTGTATCAAGCGACTGTTCCATAATATTATGTGTCAAGGCAAGGTTTAATGGTATATAATTTTGTGAGAAAACAGGTGCAGCATTTTCCAGAAATAATTCTGTTAATAATTCTGAAAATGTAGGTATATTATTGGACATTTTTATATCGAGTAACTGTTTTATTATATCGTATTAAGGCAAAGAAAGAAATAGTCCAGCTCAAGATATGTCTTTAAGAAAAGCAAACTTTTATATTTATTACATCATATTTATGTGCTACGACAGGTTTGTACGATATACTTTTTCTACATTTAGTAAGAAAAGCAAACTTTTTTGTCTTTTATATTCATTACATCATATTTATGTAAATTTAACTTATACAAATTTATTTGCATTTGAAACATATATTGAACATATAATTTAATATATACTATGCTTATGCTATATACTTTCATATTATATTATTTATGCTATGTACGACAGGTTTGTACAATTTATTTTTTTTTACTTTTAGTAAGAAAAGCTATTTATGTAAATTTAACTTATTCAAATTTATTTACATTAGGGTAGCTGCGCGATGCAGTCACGCTAAAACCAGGAACGTGATGTAAACTGTTATTTTGCTCAACTGGTTATCAATTTATAAACGTTCACTTGGAACAAGACACACACTAAAACAACTTTCAGGCGTAAAGTATCTTTACTATATGCTTCTCTTCTCTTATTCGTTACAGTCAAAAGAATAACTTTTGCTCTTTCTATTTATATTAATTCTGGGATTACATATATTGTATAACACTTATAATTCTCTAATTTTACTCTTTTCATTGTAATAAAATAAACTCTTAAATTCTACTAATAAATCGTCTTGATTACGGTGATCGATGATCACAATACCGTTGCCCAACATTATAATACTTGTCATAATTCTGGTTGACTATATTACCAAATAAGTTGTTCGAATTTATTTTCATTCTATCTTTGCACTTTTCGCTTTGTTATTAAATCATTAACAATCACTTTATAGACAACTTAAGTTCATAGATAATTAATTTACAGACAAGATTATTCTACAGACGGTTACGGTTAATTCACAGACAAAATCATTTTGTTGACAATATAGTTAGTCAACAATTTCTTCATAAATTGCACCAGCTTTACCGTAAATTCTCAAAGCAACGTCCATGCCCGCTATTTCGAGAATTTACGGTAAATTTAAACTTAATTCTAACGACAATGACTAGAATCAATTTGTCTGTAAAGTCTGATGTCATTGAAATAACTATCAAAAAAAACTTGTTTGTGAATAATCGATTGTAAATAATCTTATCTGTAATTAAATTCTCTGTGTCTGTGAAGTAATTTTGGTGAGTTGATGCTACTGAATAGAATATTAAGTAAAAACTCAATAAAATCGAAATAGATCACAATAAATATAATTTGAATCTTAAGGCCAGTCTAATAGCGATAGAGAATATTTTACCCAATTTCATTCCACAATATGATACATATTACTGCGTTCTCAGAATAACACAAATACCAAATCTGGTGTTACGATCAGTTGGGAGAGCTTGATGACATTGGGCCGGTTTAGTTTGATCGTGAACAAATTGTGATTAAGGTTAAATGGTTTAAAATGATAGCTAAATACATAATTACAAGCTTAAGGGTCCTATTTATTAATATGAATCAATACATCAGATTATTACAAAAATACTATCTACAACCCTACTTGTTCTTCCTCCATAATCTAAAACAAACCCTTATATATTTTTAATTTGTATGGGAGCTTTAATCACTCGTTTGGAGATTCAAATCTCCAAACAGGTGATCAAATCTCCAAATAAGTAATTGAATAGTAGAAGTATGTTACACCAGCACAGCACATTGACATATGAAATTATAGATTTTTAATGTCCAATCAAATGCAAGATTTTGCGAATATCATTCTAGATGGCAGGTAACCATACATTCCGTCAATTTTCATAACTACGTTCCTGATATTTGAAACATATTATTACATATATTAATCATCACACATAAATTTATTACAATATGTGTTACTTATACTACGTATAGTACATATGTTTATACTTTCATATACTTTTTCTGCCTATTTATATTATATTAATTTAATTCATTCATTTGAGATATATATAGAGATTCATTAAAGCATTAAAGCGTTAAAGTGTTAAAAAAATTAAAATGTTCAAAAGTTAAAGCGTTAAATGTTAACACGTTTAAGTGTTAAACCATTAAAATATTAAAGAATTAAAACATTAATGCATTAAAACTTCAAAGCATTAAAGTGTCATTTTTATTTAAAGTTTAACAATTAAAGCTGTAACGCATATACATTTGAATTTTTTTAAAATATAATCAATTATCTCTCGGCAATCACATGGCTAAACTTTGATAAAATTTTTTAACTTTAATTCTGCAAAATTTAGAATTAAAATAAAAATTTTTTATCGAATTTGATCAGTAGTTGCTAAGAAATCTTCTTTCAAAGTTTAATATCTTGTAAAAGAAAAAACTGTACTTTTTTTTAACTTAATTATTTCTCAATAATTTTTTTTTATTTTAATTCTACATAGTTATAGAATTAAAATAAAAAATTTTTCATCGAATTTGACCCAGTAGATATTGAGATACTTTTATTTAAACACAAAAAATCATAATCGTAGCCATTTGATTTAAGATTTTTAATGCTTTTTTAAAACTTTAATTGGAGTTTTCTTGATTTCTGCCAGAACAAATTCGATAAATTTTTTTATTTTCATTTTACGTACTTGTAGAATTAAAATAAAAAAAAGTTTATTAAGATTAATCAGATAGTTGTCGAGAAACTATCACTAGAAGATATAAAAATATCAAGAATCATCATGTAGTAATTTGCAAGTGAAAGTTACACAAACATAAATTATATGTCCGATGTTGATCATGATCGACAAAACCTGGCACAGATTTTTTGTTTGCAAATTTTTTAATTTAACAAAACCGATAAGTTGAAAAAAAAGCATTCTAAAAATAGAAGTATGTTAAATTAGGGCAGCTGCGCGATGCAGTCGTGCTAAAACCAGGAATGTTATATTAGAATATATTATTTACATTATACTGTTTTCTTTTTAAAGATAAATGTAGGTTGTAAAATATTATTTATATGCCAAATAGACTCGATTAAGCTAAGTGATTTATTTGTTATAAAGAAAAATAAAAATAAAACCGTTACCAGAATTTCGCATCCAATAAGAGCACATCTGGCTTTGAATTTAATGCGCTAGTATCCTGAGCCCCTTCGTGGCCCAGGTTAGCATATTAAATTCAAAGCCAGATGCTTTTTAATTGTCATGTAAAAACGATTACCTGTGGTCCTTCGAATCTTTTGCCTGCCAAATAAAACCGTTATTGGTTGCTGCTCATCCATTAACTAACTATATAATATAATTAGTATTGTAATAAATTAGTTTTTGAAGGGTTAAAACCTCATTATTATTGTGGACTAATATAAAAATAAAACATTCGACACATACTGTAATAAATAAATGAATCTACATCCGTATCATTTCACCAACAAATGCTTGTTGAAAACTTAGATCGTAGATTATTATTTTACAGCAAGGCTATTTTACAGACGATTAATTCAATATATTGTACTGACAATTTTTTTATAAATTGTACCATTTAAACCTAGACTTAACTCTGACGACAATTACTAGAATAATTTGTCTGCAAAATTAGCTTTTGGTGAAATACTTTTTATGAAACGGACTTATCTATGAATTAATCGATTGTAATATAACCTTGCTTGAAATTAATTCTCTGCGATTAAGTTTTCTGTGAAGTAATTATTGGCAAGTTGATCAAAACCTGATATTATTAAATAAATGCCGTGAAATATTCTCACTTGAGTTTGTTTAATCATATGATATTTATAAGTACAATAACAATATGTTGCATTAGCACAGCTCTTTAGCATGTGAAATCATACGCCCAATCAAAAGCATAGATTTTGCAGACACCATTCTAGATGCCAGTTAACCTTACACGTTATGCAAGCATAACTACGTTCCTGGTACTGTTAATTATAAAATATTACTGAAACAAATAAAATTCACATATATTAGAGATGGCACCGAAACCTTTTTTGGCGATTCCGAAAGTTTCAGGTTTCAGATTATAGCTTCCGAAACCTTATCCGAAACTCGAAACCTCACCCAAAACCCAAAACCTTAACTGAAACCCCAAAACTGCCAAAACTTCAATAACTTATTTGTTTATTCTCTCCAAAGTTGGCGCCGAAACCCTTTTGTGCAAATCTGAAAGTTTCGGGCTTCAGATTATAACTTCTGAAACCTTATCCAAACTTGAAACCTCACCCGAAACCCGAAACCTCATTCGATCACCTGAACACCAAAAACTACCCAACTTCCATATACTGTACATTGATTATATTAATGTATTATATATCTCTTTCAATTATACATCAAATGCACTGATGTATGCTATGTTTCTCTTCAAGATACATTAATCGCACTGATGTATGTTATATATTTAAAGGTTGCTTTTGCAAGCATCAGTTTTTTTTACTTATTACGTAATAATAAGTAATTAGTACGTCCATATCTACTAATGATAGAATTAATTAGTTACCGCAGAATTAAATCAATTGTTGGTATCAAAAGACTTATCGATTATCATTGGGAATTTTTTCTATCGTCCTAGAATTTTGAAATCAGTTGTAATAACGGTATGATATTAAAAATAAAGTTGACTAGCTTTAAAAAAACCCGAACAAACTGAGACAGTGAAAAAAATTGCCAAAAACATAATTAAAAAAAGATCTATAGTATATTATAATTTATTCAAAAATAATTTTACTTTTGAGTTCATTAAAAATGGCAACTTTGTTATATTTTTGAGTTTCGGATTATAGGGTTGGGTTTCGGTTTATAGTTTCTGGATTTCGAGTTTCGGAGTTTCAATTTTTTTTAACAAATCAGAAACTAGTTTCGCATTAGAACCGTTCCGAAACTAGTTTCAGGTAGGTTTCGTTTCGACGGCATGTTTGACATATATAATAACATATTGTTCCATAATACAATATTACAATGTACGACGTATATGTTATCTCAGGTAATATGAATATGAAAGCTGGTATACTCGAGTAAGGATCTGGCAGAAATGTTAGAGAAGATTGTAGTCAGTCACTCATTGCTATCACATGAAGCAACAGTTCATTGTGCAAAAAAAAAAAGTGATAACCGCATGTCACACTTTAATATTATTAACACGTAAAAATACAGGTATATATAGATAAAGTTAACTATATAACACATTAAAAAGAATAGCATATTACACCAGCACAGCATTTTGACATGTGAAATTATATACTTTTAATGTCCAATCAAATGCGGGATTTTACGAACGATCTAGATGGCAGGTAACCATACTCCATCATTTGCAAGACTACGTCCTAGTATATTTACCCCTATTAAATCACATTAATTATTTTTTAATATACGTGTGATTATATAGAGGTAACCTTTATACAGTCACACTTCTTTATAATTACCTGATTGGTACGTGCCCAACTGTGTAATTATAGGGGAGGACGACTGTATTCAATTTATTTCGATAAAATAAATCAAATAGTACCAAAATCACATGATTCTGATTAACAGTTTGTAAGATATCATTAGTGTGCTGAATTAGGTACTGCACCAAATTAGGCATATTTACCTTAGATAAAATCCAAATTTTACTAAGTAACCTCAAAAGTACCATTAAGTAAACTTGTTCAGGACATCGAAATACACTTATAATAAAAATTTTACATTATTTAAACAACTTTTAATTAGTATATTTTTTAATTTTTCAAAAAGTTAACAATTCAAAAATAAGCTACTCTACATTTTTTGTGTAATTTTTGGCCCAAAAAAGATAGCTTATTTTTGAAAATGTATGATAATTTTGAGCTTGCTATAATCATTTTATAAAGATGATCATTTTTGTGATTAAATTAACCAAATGGATTAATAAATCAAAAGTTACTGTATTTAACATTAAAGGTATTAACATAGTAATTCTAAAAAATACTATTAAAATTACACAAATTTTGAATATTCTTGGAATCCTGTAATTGGATTTTAGCAATTTTGGGCTCTTAGAATTATCTTATTGAAACAAATATTTTGGTAGCTAAATCATTCAAAATAGATCAGTAGATCAAGAGATATTAGCAATAATTTGAATCAGCTTATATGGAAGCCTGCCAATTAAAACATGGCTTATGGCTTTTTTTTTCATTTTAAAAAAAACATATTTGAAATTTAGTATAACAACAATAATGATTTATTATTAGTAGAACCTGTTTGATCTACATAAATTAGCCAATTATATAAGCTCTTTTTTATGACTATACAACAAGAATTAACTAGCTAATTTCTAAAATCTATTTTTAGAATGCTTCTATTTACAAAAAAATAGGCACTAACAAAAATTTTATTATATAAATCAATGCTTTAAATACTAAATTATATAATCGAATATATGCTTTATTTGATGGTATTGTTAACTCAGTTTTGCAAAAAAGCTATAAGCTGTGTTTAATTAACAGGCTCTATATAAACTTCAAACTAATTTAGTTATTGTATAGCAGTTACATAATATGTTATATGAAAATTTTTTATATAAAATTATAAAAAAATATATAAAATTACTACAGTCAGACCTTCATAAATGCAACCTCCATAAATGCAATACTTCCCTAAATGTATGTTTTTTCTATTCCATAAGATATTATTAGTACTAAATGCACGTTCTCTTAAATAACATTTTATATTATACTAACCTTCCTAAATGCACATAGCCAATCAAATTTTAGTATTTAAGATAGGTTATACAGTTTTGGTAGAAGTTACACAAACTCGATGATCAAATTTTTAAAGCTGCAATTTAATTGGCTCACTCTAAATACAAACCTCCCTAAATGCACGATGTAGGCTTGTCCCTATAAGTTGCATTTATGGAGGGTTAACTATATAAACTTTGAATCTTTGATGTTTCCTTTTCTATATTTTAAACTTAAAATTAAATTTTTTTAGGAATATAAAACAAGGAAAAAAGAAAAAATTGAGCTTAAAAATCAAATTAAAATTTTACAAATTTGTACAAAACAAAAATGTAACTTTGCCAAAAACAAATATTTGACGATTTTAAAAAATAAATATATATAAAAACATGGTTTAAACAACTTTACTTAGGAGATAAAAGTAGGTTACCTTGTAAGAAAAATAAGTTATCTGAATACTAAAGTTAACAACTTTGTTTAAGAGCCAAAGTAAGATTATCTAATTAAAAAAAAGTTTTATATTAAAAACCCAAAAATTTTAACTTTATTTATATGAATAACCCATTTTTCTTACAAGATAACCTACTTCTGTCTCCTAATTAAAGTTGTTTAGAGCATGTTTTTATATATACTTATTATTTTAAAATTATAAAGTAATCATACCTAATTCTATAAATCACCCTAATTCTGTGGATTATAATATTTTGTGATATCTTATAATTCTATGATCCAATTTGAATAATTTTGGTATCATTCGAATTGTCTCACTGAGATGATTCTAATAGTACCAAAAATGTACCAAAATTAGCTGAATTAGATCACAATATCCTGCAATAAACAATATATTTATTATTTTTTGAGATCAAATATATTTTCATAGGATTGTGTATTTTATGATCCTGTGATACAATTTGAATAATTTTGGTATCATTCGAATTGTCTTACTGAGACGAATCTAATAGCACTAAAATCATCCAAATTGGATTACAAGATTTACAGGATCCAGAGATACAAGGTGTTTTCTGTGATTAAATCTATTTCCATGGATTGTATATCTCGTGACTCTGCAATCCAATTTGGATAATTTAGGTATCATTTGAATCGTCTCATTGAGACGATTTATATGGTACCAAAATTGTCCAAATCGAATTACAGGGTTCCAAGATACATGGTCATGAAAAAAAATTAATTTTTTGTGCATATCATACATTTAAATGGCTCAGTTTATTAATAAAATCTTGTCCAAATCCTATAAAAAATTTTATATTATATATAATTTAGTATAATGAACATATTACTTAGCAAACTTTGTTCAATTTACTTAACAAAAATCAAGTTCATTATGTATCCACAGAATTTTTAAAATTCTCTTAAATTATACAGGTTGTAACTTTTATTATTAAAAAAATTTTTAGTATATAATGTATAAAAAATTTATATTTAAATAATAAATTAATTGTATATTTTATATATTAAATTTTACAAATAAATATAATCTTTTGATGAACTTTTATATGTGACAAATAAAATTCACGAAATTAGGTACATTTACCTTAAAATATTTGTTTTTGGCAAAGCTATATTTTTGTTTTTTCAAAATTGGCAAAATTTTAATTTGATTTTTAAGCTCAATTTTTTTTCTCTCCTTGTTTTAAATTTCTGAAAAATTTAATTTTAAGTTAATATATAGGGGAAGAAATATTAAAGATTCAAAGTTCATAGTAATTTTTAGATATTTTCTATAAATTTATATATAATAAAAAACCATTATTTATTTCACTTCAACTAATTTAAGTTAATTTATTAGAAATATTATCTAGTTTGGTAAATGATAGTATTTGCCCTTTTTAATTGCCATTCATTTTATTACATATCTATTTGCCTTTTATTTGGCTAGCAAAAAAAATTTTTACCCACTATGTGCTTGCACTGCTTCTAAACTGCTTCGAACTCTTGTCTAGGGTGCGAAACGGGCAGGGCCGGGTCGGGCTTTCTGTGACCCGAAACAAAGCCCGAAAAATTTTTTTAGGCCCGATTCAAGCCCGAAGCCCGACAAAAAGCCCGTTAAACAAACCGGGCCGGGCCTTATTATAAATCGGGCTCAAGCCCGACAAAAAAGCCCGCTAAGCAAACCAGGCTGGGCTTTATTTAAATTCGGCCCAAGCCCGGCCTGGCCCGTATTTTATATAGATTTTTTACTTCGACGGCAGAAGATGCTGTCAGAAATCGTATTAAAACCTTTATTAAAAGCCGATAGTATAGTGTTGAATACCGATAGCATGGATAATAATATATTCGAAATGAAAATTTTTATTTAATGAAGTACAATATTTGTGAATGTATTTCAAAAAGCAAATTATTCGGCTTTCTGCCATTTCAAAATTATATTTTCGAAAAATCCTTATTGAATTTGAGCCCGAATTGTTAGCTACATCCAAGGAAAATTTAACCGAACTTCAAGTAACTAACTATTCTAATCTAGTTTGGTGACAAAAAGATTGAAATTGTATCCTTTTTTTTTTTTAAAAAAAATTATACCGATCAGTTACATTATTTTTACCTTACGTGAAAAACTATCATCATTAATCAGATTGAGCATCATCTCTCAATTTTTCCCAGCCTTGTTCCTTTTCATTTCTTAGCCAGTCTTGGCCACACACTAACATTTCAGCAGTTTCCGGAGAGAGGTTCGATCGTTCATCATCAATAATCCTACCTGCGATACTAAATATCTGAACAAACAATGCATGGTTAATGCAAGAACTTGGCCAATACTGAAGCTAACCAAAGAAAATTTTTTTCTAATAATTAAATGGTTAACTTCAGTATTAGCCAAAGTTTAGCATTAATTACCAAAAAATCAGTTAGTTTACATCAATAAGTCAATACCGATACTTACCGTATAAGCGCAAAATAACGCGCAGGAGTTAATTTCGAATTTTAGCTAAAATTCGAAATTAACTTCTGCGCGTTATTTCGCGCTTATACAGTAATTGAAATTTTACTTACTGATTCGGAGGCCACAGAGGTTATTGGGATTGCAAGAACATCCCTCGCCATTGATGATACTGAAGGATACTTCAGTTCATTTTCCTTCCACCACACTAGAACGTCAAACGTCCCAGAACCAGAACGGGAAACAAGCGGATCACTCAAATATTGCTCAAATTCGTTCATATTATTTGTACCATGAACTTGATTATCTTTAAGAAAATGGTCATAGCTCTGCATCAATTCGTCATCCTGTGAAAAAAGATCAGAAAAATCGCTATAATTATTAAAAGAAGCCGTATTTTGCGCATATGTCGATTGATAAATCGTCGAAGCTCTATAAATTAAGAAATAGCTATTAATTTAGTAAAAATCGGTTTTTTTTTTAAAAAAAAGTAAAATTTAAAGATAACTTTCCTCATTTTAATATCGTTTAGTTTTTCCTCTGCTTTAGCGAATGATAGATTCATTTTTTGCTCATATATATGAGTAAGTAATGACATCTTGTAGCGAGGATCCAAAATCGATGCAAGACAATGCATTTCTCCCATGTCTGCCCAATATTTATCGAATTTTGATTGCATTGGCGTGACCATTTGACAAATAAGCGGATTTGTGTTAGTAATATTTCGTTCAATGTGTATCTTGATTTTTACCAAATGGGGAAGAAAGACATTTGCGGTCGAATATTTACTTCCAGAAATAATATTCGTGACTATATTAAAAAAATTAATGTTCGATTAGTATGTTTTTGATAAATTAACTCTAAAAAAATTTAAAATTTAGAAAATATGCGTAAAAGATTGTATTATAAATTCTTGGTTGCCTTAAAAGAGTTAGTAGCCCAGACTAATTTGTCTTTTTTAAAATAGAACCAGTGGTTCAAACCACTGGTTCTATATTAAAAAAGACAAATTAGTCCAGCCTATTAATATTCCGGATTACCTTCATAAAACGGTTTTAAAAAGCTACAAATATCTTTAGCCTTATCCCAATCATCATCGAAAGGCATAATTAAACCAAAATTACTATCTCGCAGTGCAAGACGTTCAAAAACTTTTTTATATAATATGGTAGATGATAACATGAGATACACAGAATTCCAACGAGTCGGAACGTCAAGAGTCGGTCGTAAACTAGACACAAGCTCGAAACAACATCCAACTACGGCATCTTCAAAGTTCTGCTGTCGTGCTTGCGAGCCATAAATTCACTTAACGCATTCTCGAATTTTACATATAACATTCCTAACCGTTTTTAGACCATCAGTAACTACTAGGTTCAATATATAAGCACAGCACCGCTGATGCAATAAACTTCCATTTGCGATAAGCATGTTTTGTCTCTCAAGATTGCGCTTTAGATTCGTTATCGCGGCATCATTACTGGATGCATTATCCATCGTGATTGCTAACGTTCTAGATGCAATGTTCCACTCATTAAGGCACGTTAAGAGCATTTCACTAATAACGATTCCCGTATGCGGTGCAGGAACCAATTTGAACCCCAAAACTAATTTCTGAAGCTTCCAGCTTTTATTGATGAAATGACACGTTATAACCATATACCCAAGGGTTTGGACTGACGTCCATAAATCCGTTGTATAACTAATATTTCTGGGTGCCTCTTGCACTATTATACGAACTTTTTCTTTAAGATTACTAAAAATTTTCATGCAATCTTCATGTGCCGTTCGTTCACTTACCATTTTATATTGTGGTTGCAAGTTTTTAACGAACTTTATGAAACCTTCATGCGTAACCATGCGAAATGGATAAGAATGCCGAATAATCATTTCCATCATATCCTGTCAGCTTGTTTTTTGGGAAAATATGTAGGGAACAAGGCCTGATTCGGACAACTGTAACTTTTGTTGTGAATTGTCCGCCTTTAAATACTTTCTACATTTCGTGTTTTTCATATGTCTGATTAAAGAACTTGTCCCCGTTTCATTATCATGTTTTAAAAAGTTCTTGCAATGCGTACATTGAACAGAATCCTCTAAAAAAGAAAAATTATATAGCATAGCTATTAACTAGTAACATAATTAATTACAATTATATTACAAAAAAAGTAATTTTACTCTTATTGGGATCTTTAACGAAATGATGATCTTTAAAAACCCATGACTCATTTGCTCTACGTTTTTTACTAACAACAGCTGTCTCACAGTCTTTATCGATAGTCGTTATTTCTGAGCTTTCATTAATCGTAGTTGCTTCGGGTCTTTCGCCTTCGCTAATAGCAGAATAAATGGTTTGTACTTCTAATTATAATAGATGAGCGTTAGTAAATTTAATTTAGAATCATGGTTCTTTAGCGCATTAGCATACCATTATCCATTTTTTATCTAATCCCAAAAAAAAAAATTGTAATGTTAATTATATATAATAGAATAATTCAAATCGTCATTACTTAATTAAGATGAATAATTTTTATCAATACTTACAGGAGATAATTGAATTAAGAAAAATAATTCTACAGAATTTGATATATATCGACCCAACTATGTATGCAATCTAAAAAAAAATATATAGATATATATTAATTATTGTTTAATTTACGAATGTTATTCTAATCAATCTATATTTGTTCACCAGACTTACTTGTCTGGCTTTTTGATTTTACTAAGGGTATGTTTTCCTACCTAGTGAAGTTTACGTACATACGTACGTATGGTGCAAGTCTAAAAAAAATTAAAATCTTTATTACTTAAAAAAAAGATAATCAAGTAACACAATTTTTTATTCTTGCACCATATCGGTTAGTGCACAAGAATTTTTTTTTTAACAAAACCCGAGTTTGGCTTTTGTTGGTTATATTGTATAACCAACAAAAGCCGAACTTGGGTTTTGTTGAAAAAAAAAGCAAAAAGCAAGTATATTTAAAAATACCTTACCTCTACATTATAACTACAAATATAGTATATATATGCGTATATACGTAATCTACCTCTAGGATTTACGGGCCTAATCGGACCTAATCGAGTATATCACAGAGGCCCGGCACCAGCCCGATATTTTTTAGGCCCGACCCAAGCCCGGCCCGCTTTATAAAAATGTGAGCCCGAAACTAGGCCTGAGCCCGGCCCGGCCCGCTAATTTCTGGGTTTAGCCCGGCCCACTCTGCACCCTACTCTTGTCTCTGGCACTTTTACTAGTGCTAGTACTTAAGAATACTCCTTTTTCTCTATAAAAAAAGTGGTCTGTATATTCTATGAAGAAACATAGTTAAGTGTGGAACAGACAGATGTCTGGGTTTGTATGTCTGTGATCCATGTTGGCACATTGAATTGGTCCAAATTGAACTGTTTACCCAGATATTTTGAACTGTAAATGGACCAGGTTTTGCTGCACTTTATTAAACCAAAACTTACAGGTTTTGGTACAGATAATTACATGTAAAGTAACAAAATAAACTGTGCCACTCAATGCATATGTCAATACCATAAAATGCCATTCTGGTTCATATTTTATTTAGGGATCCTAATTTTCTGCTATGACAAACCCCAAATTCTGCCTGCTTTATACTTTGAATTATGTGAATTATGCGATAAATTTTTTAAATTATACTACAGATTATGCAAATCAGATAGAAATATGCAAAATTTATCATTATAAATTTTTATCATTATCATTATTGTAAGTACTGAACCCTATTAGTAACTTACTAATAAAACTACAAAATCTTTGTAATATAAAATTACTTGTTTTTTTGTGCCAAACAAAAAAATTTCTTGCAAAATTTTAGTATAAGATCACACAAAGTTAATTTTTTATTTTGTATAACCTGCTAACCTTTTTTTAAAAAATTCAATTATGCCAATTGTTCCATTTTTGCTATTTAATTTCTTTTTCAGTATCTCCAATAGTAACCTTAATTTTTTGGAATTACCCCAATAGAACCAAAAATAATCTACAATTTTCTGAGTGTGAACATGAGCATATTAATTTACAGTAGATTAAAAAAAAAAAATCCAACCAGCTAACTAAAATTTTGGAATACCATTTTATACAAAATGAAAAATTAGCTTTGTATTTTAATAATGTTTCTTATTAAATTTTTATACTACTTTAATGATATGTTTTATTACTTAATATTCTACTGTTATTTGAAATTTCAAATCTGATAATTTTATGTTTCGTACAATTAAATACTGTATCCAATAAAAACTGGTAGTAAAATTGTTAAACCCAATATTATTTGATCTTTAATTCTGATCATTTATGTGCATATTATGCTTTAATAATTATGTATAATTTATCTTAATATGCGAATATAGCTATTATATATGCTTCTGCAGTAAAATCTGAATTATATGCATATTATACTATTGCAAATATGCAGTATCCCTAGTTTCATGCTACATAATACATGCCGTATTCACTTATTTGCGTGGGTAATACAAGCTTCTAAAGAAAAAATAGCCAATCAGAGAGTGCAAATTTTGACTATTCCAGATCAGCCCGATGAAGAATTCAAACATGCGTAAAAAAAAAAAAGTGAAAATACACAAAAACTAATGTTTAAATTGATCTTGGTGTACTAATTAAAAATGATGAAAATGAAATTTTATTTACCTAACCCTAAATTTTTATCTCATACACTTAGTTTATTTACAAAATCAGATTGCCTTTTTTGGGAATCGCTAAAGCTTTGTACTCACGTAACTTTTAAAATTTTAATTATAAATAAAGTTAGAGTTAGTTTATCATTAAGAGAGAGTATATACAGTATTGTTATTGGATGGGTTCTATACTATGTTTTTTGTCCAATATCCAAGATTGTCCAAAACTGTTCAAGCCTATGTTCAAGACTTAAATAATTAATAAATAATTTAATAAATATATAATTATATATTTTTTTTGATACTAGATTCATTTTTAAAAAAATTAAAATAGATAATCTTAATAAAATTTTAAGTAATTTTAATTTGAAAAAATGTTCAAAATGTCCACAAAATGTTCAATGTACTTTACTAAGTATATATATAGATAAAATTACCTTTTCTACATTTTTTATTAATGCACCAAAACAGGTTTAAACTATTACTTTTATGTTTTTGCGTATTTTTGATTTTTAATATCTTCATGCAAACAAATTTCGTGATTCTGATTGACTATCTACATATAAAAGTTATATGAGTACAAGGCTTTAGCAGATGAGCATCCTTATCCTGTACCTGGAGTAGAGGCTTTTATCCTATGCCCGGGGGTATAAGTTTTTATTCTGTACTGTCTAAATATGATTGGTTCAAATTTTAAAAACTCATTACTATTATTATTATTAATTAAAGATAATTTTTTATTAGAAAAAATATAAGTAGTAAAAAGTACAAAAAAAAATTTATTATTATTATTATTATTAATTAAAGATAATTTTTTATTAAAAAAAATACAAGTAGCGAAAAGTACAAAAAAAAATTTATTATTATTATTATTATCAATTAAAAATAATTTTTATTAGAAAAAATATAAGTAGCAAAAAATACAAAAAAAAAATAAAGGTAAAAAAAATCATAAAAAAAGCATAACAAGACAAACAACTAAAAGACTAGCAAACAACAATTAAAAACTCCACCAAGCAACAATGGAAGTACCACCAAATAACGACCAAGAACACCAACAAATGATGATCAAAGAACCACCAATCTACAACCAAAAGCACCACCAAACAACAACCAATAGCACCACCAAACAATGACCAAAAGCACTACCAAACAACGATTAAAAGCACCACCCAATGATGATCTAAGCACCAACAAACGACGATGAAAAGCACTAACAAACGACGACCAAATAGTGTTCTGACCCATCATGACAATCCCAACCTGGGTGACCTGCAGGTAGGTCACTGGATCACCTGGGTGAACACTAGGTAGTAGAAAAAATTTCACTACAGGTCTTCTACAGGTAGTAACCCGGGTCACCTGGGTGATACAAAAAATTTATTAGTCTAATTTTAAAAAAAAAAAATAAAATTTCAAAAAAAAGTGGGCTTAAAAAAAAAGAAAACCAAATTAAAAAAAATTGGCTTAGGAAAAAAAACTGTTATCCCTTAGATTGTAACACAGGCAAATTTGCCTGCGTATTTTAAAATTTTTAATAAAATTTTAAATATTGATTTTAGTCATATCTTTTCTAAGTAAAAAATATTCTTTGAGTTTTGTTTTAGTAACTTTGTTATAAATTTTTTTTAAAATCATTAGAAAACTTTAATATAATAAATGTTTAAAGTTCTTGTATTGGCATTTTTACTATTAAAATTTTTCTTTAGATTTTTTCAAATTTTATATGTTCCCGTCTATAAAAAAAATCTTTACTTCTAATACAAGTCTTAATTTTTACAAGTAAATCATTAAAGTTGCAATAATGAAAGTTGTCATCCTTTATATAAACTACAATATTGTCTTAAGAACTATAGTTCTAAAACTAAAACTAAATAAGATCGCAGAAAAATTGTAATAAAATTTTTTAAAAAAATTTTTTCTTAAAATTATCTATTTTCAGCTTATATGTAACTATAATTTATTTTCTTATAATATAAAAACTAATTTTGCAAAAAAGTAATCCTTATTTTCAAATATAATTGTACAAAGTTTTATTTAATTATTTTAGTATTTTAAAAAAGTAAATCAGAGCTAAAAAAGTGCAAAAA
>QKWP01000296.1:50975-87943 GCA_003550325.1 Gigaspora rosea | reverse complement strand
AGTATATGTTATACCACAATTTTGTTCTTAGGAATGGAGTAATATTGCAGTATTGAAGATTTCACATAGTATATCATTATATTGTAAATTAAAATAGTGTATGTATATACTCAAAATCTTGTATCTTATTGGATAAATGCATATAGTGAAGCAGGGTATAAATATATAAATATATATAGGAACTTCACATATTTTGTGTTGCATAAAATTGTTAGGAGGAATTAATAAAAGAATTTTTACCACCTTAATTTGCTCTTGGAAACTTATACTGTTATTCTTACATTCATGTGACATAAAATGTAAGTCATGTGCATATACTAATCCTTGTAACAGATTATAATGAAATCAGATTATAATATAATGAAATTTGAACTTATTTTATGTCTGATTTTTAAAATTTTTTGGGACCTTTTTTGTTAGTTTTTTTTATAGTTAAGTTAGAGTTTAGAGGTAGAATTATTCGGAAAGAGTATAGATGGATTTTGGTAGGCTTATATTTTTAAATAAATTTCACAATGATCTGATTTAATTATGATCTGCAACATTTACTTTATATAGTATATATCCTGCGAATTTTGATAAATATATGTAAAATTGCCAGTACTGCAGTACATGAACCTTGCATTTTTGAATTGTTGATTATTTTTTGGAGATTTTAGAAGCCATATAACTATTTGGGTTAATCGACTAAGATGAATGTATATTTCATACTTGTATATAATTTGCCTGTATAGAGAATAGTATATATACTAATCTAGATATATATATATTAAAGTCTAAATATAATACATATAATTATTTTAAGAATTTGAGTCACAAACTAAAGCAATTTATATTAAAATATAGTAATTTTATATACTAGTTATATGACCAGGTCATAATTGGTCATATGACTAATGGTCATATTGGTCATAAAAATAAGTCATAATTTATATAACCAAAACTTATATGACTATCATTATATGACCATTATGTCTAGTGGTCATATAAAAAATATAATATGACCACATTTTTGTCCAACACTGCTTGATACAACCTGTATATATAGTTTATAACCAACTCATACAGGTCGCCCACATGGGTGACCCACAGGTGACCCGCAGATTGATTATCCAGTTGGGCTATAATTCGACCTGGATCACTCGCCCACCCGTGGGTGACCCAGGTGATACCTACCTGGGTCAGAACTAGAGCCACAGACATTAGAACATCAATTAACAAAAGGCAGGGGTGTAGAGTAACGTATTGACGTTACTACCTCAATTTTATATGACGTAAGAGTGACGTAGTGATGTTACTACCTCAGACCTTTCAAATGTTTGCAGCTATAGTCAGAACACTATGACCAAAAGCCTCCACCAAACTACAACCAAAAGCACTACCAAACTATGACCCAAAATACTACCAAACTACAACATAAGTACCACCAAACAATGACCAAAAGCACCATCAAACAACAACCACAGGCACCAAACGATGACCAAAGCACCACCAAACAACAACCAAAAACACCACCAAATGATGATGAAAGCACTATAAAAGAACCACAAAAGCACTGCAAGAATCACAATGAAAGCACAAAAAAAAATACCACACAACGACGACGAAAGCAACAAGGGCATCATGAAACAACAATGGGCAAAACACGTGATTTTTTTGGTGATCAGTTTACTTTAATTTATAAACATAGTCACATAACAGACACAGGATAAGACTAGAGTGTCCAGAATTATGCAATGTAATTGGGTAAATTATGCGATTTTACAAAGATCAATTATACAATGGATGCGAATTATATATTTTCTTAATTAGATATTGTTAATTATGCCAATTTTCAGAATATTTCAAACTTTTTGCGAAAGTTTTCAGAATACACACTTCATCAAAACATATTCTTCTGCCAATCAAATTTCACACACATACTTTATGCCTTTTTTTCTTAATTATGTGAAGCATATGCGATGCGAAAAAATAGTTAATTATGTGCATAATATAGCATCGCATAATTCTGGACACTTTAGATAAGACCTTTTACCCAGAGTATAGATTAAGTTTCTCCTTAGCAGTCCCTCTTTTTTGGTTTGTGGTACCTGTGCAAATAAGCAAAATGATACGTGCCTATTCAGACACTCCTGCATTTTACTTATTTGCACAGGTAATACAAACCAAAAAAGGAAATCCGATTTGTAAATAAACTAAGAACATGAGATAAAATTTAGAGTTAGGGCCTTAATATTAGAGGCTATAGAGTTAGAATGATTTTAATATAAGTAAAATTTCATTCCCAATTAGTGCACCAAGATCGATTTAAATATTATTTTTTGTATATTTTCGCTTTTTTCTTTTATGCATGTTTGAATTCTTTGTCGTGCTGATCTGGAATAGTCAAAAGTTGCACTTTCCGATTGGCTATTTTCTCTCTAGGAGCTTGTATTACCTGTGCAAATAAGCGGATGTGACAACCCTGTGCCAACCTGTACCAACACCTGGACAAACTCAAAATTTTCTAAAAGAGTTAGGGGCGTGCCATTTATCATATAATATTTTTTACTTAGTAGCTACCTTTATCCATATATGGTATGATCACTTTATCTAATTTTGATTGATTAATATAATATATAGACGTGATCACTACCTCTGACCATGTATCCATGGTAAAAATCACATGATAAATGGCATGCCCCTTAAACCAGAGAATATTAATTACCAAACATGAGCGATGAGACCAATCCAAAATTTACATAAAAAGCAATCAAGCATAATAACGATTTCTTCTAAACGCTAAAATAAATAAATAAATAATCACTGTTTTTTGTGCAACCCAATTTCTCATATAAACCTTCAATTCAACGTATTTTTTTCGATTACGAGTCTACCCAGAAAAAAAATTTCTTTATCTATTAACCTCAGACCACACAAATACATGTCAAAAATTGAAGAGAAACCAGACTTTCCTATTTCTTAACAACACCATATGAAACTTGGGATGCGCTTGAATATCATGAGGAATGGCGTGCATCTAAACATCCAATGAATAAAGAGAAGCTTATAATAGTACTTTACAAACAACTTGACTGGTTCAAAAATGCAGGTTCTGACGAAGAAAAAAAAGCATCAGAAAGGATATTAAAGCAATTTAAGATGAGATCACACTTTTGCAAGTTATATGGTAGTTGTGGCAAAGAGAATGTGTGATTTTGTTTTCTGCCCATGTATCTGGTATGGACTACGATTCCATCTAATTTGCAACTGGGATTGATGCAAACCACTAGATTACAGTTCTTGAGTGGCGATGGACTATGGTTCTGCTCGCTAAAATCCTTCATGAACTTACAAAGGTGTGGCTACCCTGATTTAGTTTTATTTATTTTTTTATAAAAACTAGCTAGCTAATTTGATTCATTCACAAGATAGTTCATGTACTAATAGATTTATTTATGATTTTTGGGCTAAAGCAATAGCTAAGAAACAAGCAGACTTACAAGAGTCAAAGATTGATGCAAAAGTTCGTACATTAAAGGTAATAGAGAGCATTTCTTTTTAGCATATATCAGAAAAATTCAGCTTATTTTATTCTTCCTTTATTTTGTTTCCATGTGTAGGCAGAGCAACGTTTAACAATCGCTACTGTTACAACAGAACAAGTGGAACAGTATGCACTATCTACAACTTTTAATGTTCATACAAAGCAAGTAGGGAAAAACGAAAAGATTTTATGGACAATAATTATACAAATACATTGTCTCCCACAAAAAAGGTGATAACTCAAGTTCTCTTTTAATGACCTGTATTCTAACAAACCACATTTAGAGAGCTAAGAAAAGACCAACATATACTGAACCAATAACTGATGTCAAAGAATTTGAGGTATTAAAAATATTATACAATGGTCATATAATGGAAACATGAATCTGATAATGTATATTTATTTATAGCAAAAAGATATATTGTTCTTTGAACCCTCTGAAATATCAAAAATCCAAGAGATGAACATGGTAACGACTGAAAGAACTAACAGTTAGGAAGTTAAGCTATTGAAATGGCAACAGCATATTCTTAAACAATTAATTCACAGAATTCATCCATCAAATCAAAATATCTGTAATATACTTTGGTCTTTTATTTTCAACAAAACAATGAACAGGCATATACTGGTTTTCTAACAACAGATAAAATCTCTGATATTCGGTCACATGCCTTCTTAAAATTCAAAATAATAGAGATTTCAAATGGAGTTAAAGAGTATGTGAAAGAAAACAAGAAGGTTTGTGAATAAGTTTTATATTTTATTTAAAGTAAATCGGTTTAATAGTATTATATTACATTCTATTAGGATTATCAACAATGTAGTTTGGAAGAAATTGAAAGTTTCTTAAACACAAAGTTGGGAATCAAGTTGGTGAAAAGTTACTATCCAGACGTTTTTAGACTGTTAGAAGAATGTGTGTTATGGGATTCCTTAGTAAATATGGACGAATTAACAGAAGGAACGTTCATAATGGATTATATTGTACCACTCTTTAATAGAACAATTCATTACTTTAATTACACAACGACGCATTCATGGTATGATATATAAAAATTTTGTATTTTAATTTTAATATACAATTAATTTTATTTTTTTAGAATAGATGTAAGATCTTATATATCTAAATTATGCTGTAGTCGTGGTCGAATACCCGATTGCAAGCTAAATAATAGAAATGGAACTCTACGGCTATATTTGGCAAAGTGACCAGTTCGAAGCATCAAAATGATCTACATAAAGCTTTTTGGAATATCTATTGTGGTGCCACACATGCGAGAGGTGACATCGATTATAATATCAACCAGCAAGAAATAGAATTACAACCACATAATGCCAAATAGATCAACCTATCTGGGCTAACTAGTTTGGAAGTTTAGAAATACTAGAGAAGAACTAGAAAGAAGAAAAAAATGTGCTAGAGTTGGAGCAAATCTTACAAGAGCAAAAGTAGATATTGGTAAGGGGCATGCCATTTATCACGTGATTTTTACCATGGATACATGGTCAGAGGTAGTAATCACGTCTATATATTATATTAATTAATCAGAATTAGATAAAGTGATCACACCATACATGGATAGGAGTGGCTACTAAGTAAAAAATATCACATGATAAATAGCACGCCCCTAAGAAGATAGAAGTAATTTTGTTTTGCAAGTATTGGCTTTAACTATAGCAATAATTATTAAAGTATAGATGAATATCTGTATAAAACAGGTACTGCTCTACCAAGTTTTTCATTAAGAATAACCATGCTAGGATTATTTGGCTAGGTTTAAAGGTAATAATTAGTATCCAATATGAACCCCAAGATTAATAGACTGGGGCTATACTAGTAACACAAGATGAGTTGGCAGGCAAAACAAGAATCAGAGAGTTTAAATAGGCAATTCCTATGGTTGGATTGCAGATATAATAGCTAGTATAGAACCTTAGGGCAAACTACTTAAATTAGATACCAAAAGTATATGCATAGCTATTTGTATCCTCATTAGGGGAGTAACAAAAATCAGATGATTTTTTAGGGGGGGAGGGGGTAAAAAAAAGTTGAAATTATATATAAGAACCTGACTATATATATATTAAGGAAGAGGGAGGGGGTAGGCCTCTAATAAAAAATAATCAGGTGATTAATGACACTGCCCTTATTGTAACAAATGCTAATAACTCCTATATGGGTTACTGCAGGACCCTGAAGAACTCTGATAGAACTCAGAAGTTACTAAAAAAGAAAATTTTGCATGGAAATTCATCAAACGTTGCATTTTTATATAGTAAATTTTTAAATTTTGGTTTATTTTATATGCCTATTTGGCTAATATTATACAAACTCAGATCTAAGTTGTATCAGAGTTCTTCGGGGTCCTGTTACTGCCAGCTTTAAATATCTTGAATAAAAATTTTAAAGTCTTGAAGACAGACACTTTGAATGCAAAATAAAGTTGTTTAGTATAAAATTTTATAACAACAATAAAAAATAGTATTTATTTTTTTATTAGTAAAATATTTAAAAAAATAAATTCTGTTTTTTAATATAATTATAAAATTTCATACTGGACAACTTTACTTAAGGGCCCAAAATAAATTGTTTTAATAAAAAAAAATTGTATATAAAAAAACTATAATTTTTTACTTTAATATATAAAAATCTATTTTTTACCAAAACAACCTATTTTGTTACCTATATAAGCTTTGTTCAGCATAAAATTTATATATAAATGCAATTTTAAACTAGAAATTTTTTTAAAAAAATTATTATTAAAAAAATATGCAAAATTAACAAAATTTTAAAAATGTATACTAAATGATTTTAATCTACTACCATATTTTTCAATATGTTTAATTTCAAAATTTCAAAAAAGTTAATATGTAAGTTCAAAGGCTTAAAGTTTATAGTAAACCTATATGTTTTTATTATAATTTTTATTATTACAGTCAACCCTTCCTAAATGCATATCGTTGGGACCAAACTTTTGGGGGCTTGCATTAAGAGAACAATAAGAAAAAATGCATTTATAGGGATTTGGTATATTTGGGCCAGAAAATTGATATGCATTTAAGGAGATCATGCACTTAGGGGGGATGCATTTAGGGAGGGCCGACTGTATTTGCTACTTGATATAATATTTTTTCTAACTAATAATAGTAATTACTTTATTACTACTTTATTACTTGTAAACTAAATAAGCTTGTACAGAGTATAGAATATGCCTATTCGAGAAGCTTGTTTTAAAACACTATTTAGTAATTATTAAAATTTTAATATAAAGTTTTAAAAAATTTTATTTAATTTTTCTATATTTAATTAAAATTTAAAAATAAAAATTTTAATTTTTTAAAAAATTCATTTTGATATTTTTAGTTTTATTTTGATTAATCAAAATTTTTAAATTTTATTAATTAAAAATTTATTAATATATAGTTTATTATATAATAGTTTATTATATAAATTTAAACCAATTTAAGTAGTAATCCGTATAAGATCAGCAGTATGATCATAGTAAAATTTGGGGCAAATCTCATAAGTTTTATAATAGAGTGGAATCTGTAGCTGCCTCAAAGTAAAGTTATTTTTTTACTAAGTAAACCTTTCTTGCAGCTCTAACAAAAGTTGTAGAGCTCATTTTTGTGATTCTCATGATAGTAAGATTAATAAAATTGGCCTAGTAGTTCTTGAGATATTTTAACTTTTATCCTTTTACATATAAAAAATTGCAAAAGAAATGTTATATATATAACAAGACAAAGTTAAGATATCTCAAAACTACCTAGCCAATTTTACCAATCTCACTACCATTAGAATCATAAAAATAAGCTTTACAACTTTAGTTAAAGCTTAAAGAAAGATTAACTTAGTAAAAAAATAACTTTACTTTGAGGCAGCTATAGATTCCACTCTATTAATAATAGCTTATCCCCAGATTTTATTATAATTATGCTGCCGATCTTATGTGGATTACTACTTAATTAGTTGTTTTTAATATATTCAGTATATATATAAGTTCTATTTGTAATTTTTTTATATATTATCATATAAATATTATATGTTATAGTCAGACCTCTCTAAATGCATAGCGAGGGGCCAATAAACCTTGCATTTAGAGAGGTATTGAAAAACCTATAACATATGAGTTGGGTCCAAATCAAGCCATGCATTTAGGGAGGTTATGCATTTAGGGAGGTTATACATTTAGAGAGGTTATGCATTTAGAGAGGTTATGCATTTAGAGAGGTTATGCATTTAGAGAGGTTATGCATTTAGAGAGGTTGCATTTAGGGAGGTCTGACTGTATTATATAAATATTATATTTCTAGAATTGCTAGACTTAAATATTAAATTTTATAATTTCAATTTTAAAGGACTATAAGATACAAAATAATTTAAATATTGTATCACTTCACAAAATTCTGCGAATAATTCTATTGAATTAACAATCTATAATCATTTAAACTGCTACTTTATTTTGATTGTATATAAGACATATATAACACATGTAAAGACTACAATGGTCTTAATTATTTATTAAGCTATATAACAAATGAGAATATGCATTGCTACGTAATATATAATTTTTAAAAAATATGTGCGTAAACATTAATTTAATAATCCCATATCCTCTAAGACTTTTTTTTTTAAAAAAAAAAAATCCGAACAACGTTCATAGAAATTATAAAATAAGTTAATCAGCTGTAATAAACTCTAATTAAACATTAATTTGTAATCTAGAAAATTTCTTGCCATGACGCGTTATAAGGTGTTTTATAAATCTTCAGAGTGATTTTATCATAGGAATTCTTAATTAGAATGCTAGGCTTGTTTTGTTTTTTACAGTTACCATGCTGGCAAAATTTCCGTTAAATTTTAACTTCCATATGGTCGTTGTTGAAAAACCCATTGATTATTTTGAACAAATGGTTGTGTATTAAGTGTCATTTGCTGCTGTGTCACTGGTTGACGTTGAACAACAGGTGGACGCACTCTGTAAATCTGTGGCACGTTCAATTGTAATTGTGATGTTGGCTCTGAAATAATCCCTTGCAATTGTTGATTTATGGAAAATTGTGGTTGAACTATAAAGGCCTGATTATTTCCTATTATTGGCTGTTGCGCAGTCAACCTCATATCAACTTGTTGCGAGTTACCAACTGGTATTTGTCGTCTGGCGATCATTTGAGGATTAGTTACTTGATTCATTAGCTGATTAGAACGTAATTGTTGAGCTCGTAAAAAAGCTATGTATCTTTCTCGAGTAATTGGCTGCATATTACTTATATTTTGTATATTTTGTTGTGGAGTATTTTGCGTAGAAGATAGTTGTATACCATTACGAATAGGAAGCTGATTTGTTACTATTCCAGGTGCTATTACAATAGAAGGTTGAGTAGATTGGCCTTGAATTTGTCCAGGAGAATGTATAGGAGTATTTGGTGCTGATAGTTGAGAAGGTTGTGTAATTTGAACTTGTTCTGCTGTTTGCATAGGTGTTGAGGGAGCAGATGTCCTTGAAGGCTGTGCAGGAGATCTCATTGGTGTTCCCGGAGATCTTTGTACAGGGCGAACTTGAGATTGTTCCGATAATTGTATAGGTGTTCCAGGTGTTGACTGAGAAACAGATTGCATCGGATTTTGCACTTTAATGGGATTATTTTGAGTAGGTATTTGAGTTGGTTGAGCAAGAACAATAGCAGGGTTTTGGTTAGGTGGTTGTCTTGATGATTGAGGAGACATCGTCTGTTGCATCTGCATTACCATATTAGGTTGTAATTTTCCAGGGTTAGAAGGCTGTACAACATGTGTTGTTGCGATACCTTGCCTTGGTTGACGAATTATCATTGGTGATGTAATCTGTCCAGCTTGTTGTTGGGTAGATATTTGAACATTTATTGGCACATGATTTGAAGTTTGAGCTTGAACTGTCATCGGTTGATTTTGAAGTGGAATTATTCCTTGTATTGAGGTTTGTGGAGATGCAATTTGAACTATTGGACGGTTTTGAATTTGTGGACGGGTTTGAGGTTGTTGCATAGGTTGGGTATTTTGTGGTATTTGCATTGGAGTTGATCCTTGGACAACCATTTGTGGTGGCTTTACGACAGGTCTCATAGATTGCTGAGGAGGTCTTTGTTGCAATGTTGATATAACTACTTCAGAATTTTGTGGAATTTGTGGAAGTCGTGATGGTGGACGCGCACGACGCTGTAGCGGGCGTGGAGGTGGAGGCATTTGTGACGATTCTGCAGCATGTCTTTTCATTACGGCTGCCATATGTAGATCAGAAATTGATGTAATTTCAATTTTTTTACCATCGTCACTAGTGTATTCAAGTGCGGAAGATTTAGTTTCAGGTGCAGATTGTTTATCAAGAAGTTCTAATAATTGATAAGGTTCTCTCTTATCAATATTAAATAAATCGGTTTGATTTGATTCTTGAGAACATTCCTCTGCTAATTGAACAATTATATCGGCATGATGTTTATTAGGTCGTTCAGAATCTTCTAGCAATTTGTTATTTATCATATATAGGATGACAAATGATTTCACGAACGTTTCAAAATCGAGAGTATTTTCAAGTTCACATCTATTTTTGATAAATAGGTTAATAAATCGAAACTTCAACTAAAAAATTAAAATAAACTATATATACTTTAGTGTCGGTTTAACATCATTAAGTTTAGACATATATCTTGCGCATAAATTTGTTTGTTGAGACTGAGTATGTTCGCTGCTTTCCGGAATGTCTTTTCCTTTGATCGCATAAACAATAACTTCATACTTGTCATTAATATCTCGATATATATATACCAAAGTGAAAAGAAGTTGCTTATTCAGGTCTGAAATAACAAAAAAAAAAAAATTAAATAAATAATAAATAAAATATAAAGTAAAATAAAATAAAATTAAATATGATAATTTCATTAATACATCAATATGATACTTGCCTATTGGATCAGTATATTCTCTTTGAAATTCTATAGTCCTTATAAGTGTTTTATTATTAATAGGTGTAGTTCCACCTCGTGCTGTTATAATAATAACGAAATGAAAGAAAATGATTATTTGAAAGTCAGATGAATTATAAAAGTTAAACCGTGATCGATAATATAAATATATTTTCCTTGTTCAGAGAGGGATTCTGACTCAGCCCTATTTTTTCCTTTACCAACTATATGCTGATTATTTTCTGCAATTGTATTCTCACTGCGGAAATATTTTAATTGATTATAAGTTGGAGTAAATTCCTTGCCAGTACGCTGATAAATGAATAAAAAAATATCTAAATAATTTACAATATGAACAATTAAACCAATTAATAAAAAAAAAAATTTGATTAAGCGTACTTCGTCCATCATAAACATCATCTTTTCAAGTTTGACACGTTTGGCATCCTCTAATTCAACTTCATATGAATTAAGTTTTCGTTTTTTCTTCTTTAATTTTCTATGTGTGGGTTTTACATATGTATCTTTGGTTGCTTGATCACGACGCAGCGTTGGATCAAGGTCCAAATCAAGATTCGGATGCAGTGCAAGCTTTTAATGGATTGAATTCAATTAAAAAAATTTTTAGTAACATAATATATAATACCAAAAAAAACAAAGCATGGTGTAAATTTGTATATAAAGGTAACCTTACAAGCAATTGTGCTTCTACCTGAATGGCTTGTTCATGGGTCCATGAGCCACCTGTCTCTTGGTTTAACCGCAAAATTTCATCCCAAATAGATGTTTGATTTTGCTTCAAGATTGACCTCTTGCCATTGCACTTTGGATCCTGCCGGTGATCCCGGAATTCGACCACAACGTTACCTCCTGAAACACAATCAAAAAATGAATTTAGGATATTATTCATTTGAATTTTAACTATAGAAGGATGTATATAAATAATAACAATATATATTTGCCATCATAAAATTTGTACTTGGCTACATTTAACTCTGAAGTCCCATCCTAAAATAATATGCGTGAAAAAAAAAAAAGAAAAAAAAAGAATTCAACAAATTCCTATAAACTATGTTTAGATATCAATAAATTGATTATATGGAGATTATATCAAACTTTTTTTTTTGAAAAAAACATACTAAATTTTTGAATTCTATACGTTTATCATAAACATGAGCGTAAAGAGAAACTTGTGAATTATCGAGGTTTTCCGATAGCTGATTTGACATTTTTCAACTCTTGACTACTATTCAGTCAAGTACCAAATAATAATAATAATAATAGTAATATTCAGGGTATTTTAAGTAAAAATTCTTTTCACCACGAAAGCTCAACGGAAGATTATTTGAACCATTCGAGATCTATAAGTGGGTAAAGTTCTTTTCCGTCGTGTAATAGCACAAACCGGAATCTTACTACAATTTATATATTAGATCACGTGAAAGAATATTCTATGATATACGTACCTAAAATCTATTCAGGCAAATGATCAGTATACATATTAATACCCAATACATATATAGTGATTGATAATTATAGCGATCATCATTCAAGTTATTTCGTTTCGTTTCTTTTACAGTTGAAAATCTTTGCGGTCTGTAATATATATGAGAAAGCATTAATTTTTGAATCTCTTTTATATGTATACACTTTATGTATACACTTTATAGTCATAATAGTACTGTCCTAAGATGATTATTTTTTCATAGCCTGATGTTCGATCAACTTGATCAACTTTTAAACATTGCTGATCACTTTATTATGACGCTTCTTTTTGAAGATTAAAGTTTCATTTAAATCTTTGGCGATATAAACACGTGATAACAGATAGCGAATATATACTATATATATTATATATAAATAATTTCGCATTTTACAATAAATAAATATTATAAAGTTTAAAAAATTCCATTAGATGCATAAATGCGTAGATGACTTAATGTTTCACGAATAATGCTGATAGAGTAAAAAGATCTTATCTTTCGTCATATCAGAGAATGTATAGTTTATTTATTCCGGTCTTATTTTACAGTGTTATATCAAGTTTTCTTTTAAAAAGATCATGTGATAAATTTGGTTACACTAGGTATGCAGTGTAGTAAGTGTAACAAAGCGACAGGTATAAAGGCAAGTGTGATCCTGAGAATTTACATTACCGTATTTTTTTTAATACTGTAATAAAATAGACTTCTTTACGAGTGTAAAAAAGGAAAAAAAAAATGATAGAACTTAATCACGACTGCCTCTGGCAGATCTTCACTAATCTAGAACAAGATAAAAACTCTCTTCACGCGGCAGTATTGGTTAATCATACCTGGTGTAAAGTTGCAATTCAATTTTTGTGGAAAAAACCATTTCGTTTCTTGTATACATGTAGAAAAGCATGCAAATGTTTGACCGAAGGTCGACATAAAAAAGCGAGAAACCTTCTTGCAACTTTTATTACATGTATTGCACAAAATCAAGCTTCATCTATTATTAATATGCAAGACTTTGTAATATGGACTAATGCACCACGCACGGCCTTCGATTATTCACGTTTCTTGCGTCACATTGATCTTCATGATTTGTTCTTAGCTCTTATGGATGGTGTTAAATATTTAATATCACATAAACATCTCGATTATGTAATAGCATTCCAACACATCACAAAATTTCTTGCACCCGACGATAATTGGGAGAGCGCAGTCATTCAAGAAATGGCGCGTGATATTTGCAAGCTCTTGGTATCACATTGTTCTAATTTAAGGTACTTATCAATTGACATGGCAAATAAACAATGGTCAAAAGAAAATCATCGATGTTCAAGTCTTCCAAACATTTCTTTCTGGATCACTGTCAAAGAAATACCAGAAGAACTTTTATTGATACCAACTTATCCAGGTGCCACTAAAAGTTTATCACAACTAGTAGAATTTTATTGGGGTGCTACGCATTGGACATCTGAATTTTTGATAGCCTTATCAAAGGTTTCTAAAAGGCTTCGAACACTTATAATTGACATGTCTAATTTCGGTAGAAATGAGAGTAACGATCATGCACGAAATTTGGGAACTTTAATAAAAGTGCAAACAGCTTTACAAGAAATTCAATTTATCAAATGTAAACCACGTGTTTTACCATCAATTATGCAAGGACTTCGCACTCAGGCGAAATCTTTGCGTTATTTTCACTTTCAAGGAATGGTAAAAGATTGGAGTGTGTTTTCAGAATTGGTTCATTTAACCAATATTCAAGAATTGAGTTTCGTTAAGGCCAACTTTCGGTGTAGTGAGATCGAGATGTTAGCATCATCAAATTTCCCAAATTTGACGAAACTTGTTTTCGATACTACTAGTTTTCGTTTTCCAATTATCATACCTGAAATTATCATACAAAGTTCTGGAAGCAAACTTAGGACATTTTCATTACCTGCATATTTCTATCCATCATATGATGGATTTGTTCCGACAGTCGCATTGTCTGTTGCTAAATATTGTCCAAATATAGTGCATTTCGAATATCATGTCTCTAGAAAAGAATTTTCACAGTTAATAATACTTTTCGCTTCATGTCAACATCTTAAAAAAGTTATGCTTGCTGGTAATCCAGAAGATGCAAATGAATTATTTTTGCAACTAGCAACTCTGGAATTACCGAATTTACGAGAATTTGAAATCACCGCACAATGGTCTTACACTGTAGCAGCATTGGAATCATTTCTCGTCAGATCTAAAGCACCGCTCAGAAGTCTTGTGTTTCGATCTTCTCCATGTTTCTCTGATGATCACTTGGAAGCTATCTTACGATGTTTAGGTGACAAATTACGTAAACTATATGTTGAATCAGCACAAGAAATGACTAAATTGATGTTGTCAAAAGCTAATGAAACTATTACCGATTTTGTATACAAGATGATAGATGAAGTTTATAATCCAGGATGGTTATTAGAATGATAATATTCAGTATATTTTATTAATTTCATTTAATTATTTTTTTTTAGTTATAATTTAACGACTTACTAAAATGCCATTGTGTATATCCTTTAGTATTACCAAAATTTTTTTTAGTTTTTTTTTTTTTATTCACCTAATTATGCAAAATAAAAAAGGTCATATTTTTAGACATGACCGTTTATACCCAACATATAATACTGTATTTTTAGTACCGCACTTCACGACCTGGATCAGAACAAAATTACTGGAGAGCATATGATTCAATGGCTACTTCTTGAAGTATATCGTTAAAAAACTCGGCTTTATTCAATTACAAACATACATAAGCCTTTAGAAACGACCAACAGCTGTTATGATCTATGTGAAAGGCCAAGGTCTGTTCGTATATACGTACGGATACTATTTGTAATATACAAAGGTTTAATCTTTTTTGCTTATTGTATTTCTAAAGATGCTACTTTTTTTTCATAATCCTTATTCGCCTTGAATGATGAAACCTGCAAATTTATGCAAAATACCGTAGTGCACTGATCAAAGTATTCCCTTTTTTCAATATCCCCCTGCAAAATACCATTGTTCAAAACATGAGGGTTTTTTAAAAATTTTTAGATCGTTCATTGTAAATGCGGGATATGTATATGCTTGAAATTTCTATATACCCGGGCCTTTTGGTCAGTGCACTACGATAGTAAAAAGAAAACGATCTTTTGAATGTTTATCATTTTTTTAGAAAGATTTTAATAATATTATAAATGTCACGGCTGATGCTGAAGTTGGCTGATGCTGAAGTTTTGACCTATTTTGATATAAAATTTAAATTTTTTTTGGATGTTTTTTTCGTTTTTGTCTTATAGGGTTAGCGTTAGGAATGTTACGGTCCGTCCTGGTCTGGTCTCGGTTCAAAAGACCGGGTCCGAGCAGAGGACCACAAACCAGACCAAATTTCATAAACCGGTCCATGGACCGGTCCTAGTTTAGTCCGGTTCAAGGACCGGTCTACCTGACTATCATCAAATTGGCTTATTAGTGTATGCGTGCTACTATTCATGAGGTTTTGGTTACTAACTTGTATTGGATCATAGATGCTAAAAATTTTTTTTAGATTCAAACCAGTTGCTTTAATGAGAAATTCGACATTTGGGAATTTAATCATGGGAATTATAATGTAATATCCAATGATGTATAAAACGCGAAATAGCAGTAAATTTCTTTATTTTATTAAAGAAATGTATTTGATTTGTTTTCATTTACATTCTTGTTTTGTGAATTTTAATTTAAATAAAAAAATATATATAATTCGATTTACCCAAAAAAATCAAATTTTGATCAAATTTTGTATTGAGATTTCGAATGAACTGTATACTAACGATAATATGATTTTTTATATAAATAAAAATGATTGCTTGTAATAAAAGATAATCGTTAAGCAGAAACGGATATAGAAATTATCCTGTTTGGGTTGCCAGGAACCAGTAAATTTTTTAGCCTTAATTCAGTTTTTAGCAATTAAAGGTTACCAATTCCAGTAAATCGATTTCGTCTGAAGAATGTGCTTGCAATATTATTTTAGAACAAGTTTGATTTCGCATAGTTATGTATTTAAAGTAATACGTAAAATATATATTAAATTATGTAATTGCAGAATTTATTATGGACGGACCGATCCCAATTTATGGACCGTGGACCGCTTAGTAGTGTTACGAATCAGGCAAAAAATCATAATCGATTAGTTAGTTGAAAATTTTTAAAAAATCGATTAATAGTTGATTATGTTTAACTAATCAACTAATCGATTAATCGATTAATCAGTTAATTGATTGGTCGATTAGTTGATTAATCGACTAATCGATTAGCTAAATATCTGATATGTACTGTACTGTATTTATAGCTGGTATATAGACAACTAATCGATTAACCAATTAATCGAATAATCGATTAATTAGTTAATCAATTAATTGATTAGTTGAAAATCGATTAATCGATTAATCGATTAGTTGGTTAATCGATTAAAATCGGGTTTGTAATAGTCAATCGATTGGTTGCCAACTCGATCAGCTAATCGATTAATCGATTTTCGATTCATATCACTACCGCTTAGACCGGTTCAAAAGACTGGTTCAGACCGCGGTCCTTGCCGGACCGTAACATCCCTAGCTAGGGTAGGGTTTGGGTGTAGATATAGAGTATATGTAGATTTTAGCAGGGCTTATAGTTTCAAATCGAGACCCCAAAACTTCAGCATCAGCCAACCTCAGCATCAGCCGTGACATTAAATTTGCAAGCTTTTCATTGTAAATGCTCCAAGAAAATATTAAAATATAAAGTCCAACTAATAATAATAAATAAAATAATCGATTTAATAAATTCATAAAACCGCATTATACATAAAGATAAGAATAGCTTATAATTAAAAGAAAATAGTAACGGTAAACTAAAGATTTTGAATTGAACCTATCGGCTATCCCCCCAGGCTAGACGTCAAGTGTATATAACTTCATATGTCTGATGAGATGCGTCATTGGGGAGATTGAATTTCCTTAATGTACTAAAATTTATAAGTAATCGGGTACATACAAAAATTTATAAGTGACCAGATTATATACATACAAAAATTCATATAATCGGGCTTATAATTTCTGATCAAATAGCTACTTTTATTCTCAATAATCATCCAACCTCACATAAATGACTGGCTCGAATTTTATTTAACCTTATCTGTTATCACTCATATTAAATAATCTCGGAAATTGAAGATTTTCGCCCATATGAATAATTCGAATAAAGATAAATAATTGTTCTCTAATTACAGAATTTGTGCAATGTAGTCTGACCAGTCACAACGAGTATTTCAAATTTCGTGTCCGATATAAGACATAATTACCCAGGCCTTGTTTAACATGATTCAAATTTATTGGATACATCCACTAGATAGCACTTAAGGTACCCACACAATAAAGCCTTGTTTAATACAATATAAATTTATTGGCTAATTAAATAACATCCACTAGATAACATTTAAGGTACCCACACCTTGTTTAATATGATATATATAAATTTACAGTAAAATAACATCCACTAGATTGCACTTATATTGGAACGAGCCTAGGATTCAACTGAATAAAATTTTGTATAAAAGAGTCCGACAAACACATCATACATTAAACTAGTGCGCCTCCGAATGCTCTAAATCCCAGTAACGAGATTCTAATCCAAAAGAGGACCAACTAAAATAACAGTAATAATAATTACCGTAAAGCGCCGCATACAAGATCACCCAAATAATAGAACCACCATGAATTAGACCCGGGCGCGAACCACAAAATCTATATTAATCAAATACGGGGGTTTTTTTAAATAGTTAGAATGCCTATTGAAAATACAAAGTGTGTATGCACTTTAAATTTTTTCATTTCACGATATAACCTCACAGCACGTACTAGACCAGGGGTCTACTATATGGTTTAATAATTGGTGGAATGTAACAGACTCGGGTCTTGTACGCGGCACTTTACGGCATTAATAATTTAGTAACAATGGCTGAAGCTAATAAAAAACAAGACTCTTGACTTTAAACTTTTCTGACTCAATCCCTGATAAATCTTATAGCCTGAATCCAGTGAGTTAAATTTAAAATCACAAAGCCTTGGACACTAAACTAAAAAAAAACTTACATTCTTTCAACTAATTTCGGATAAAGTTTTTCATAGACAATAAATCCAAAATTACACGAAAATAAATCGTCTTCTTGGTACCATAATTTTAGCATGCGACTTGCATCTTCTAGACTATTAATCTGCCTGGTTTCTTTAATTCTTTTTGAAATTATATCATTTATATCAGACGATGGAATAAGGTGGTCTAGAGTTTTTCTATATTTTTGGGCAATTAAATTATACGGATTATATATCGAATCATCGATACAAAGCATTCCTATTTTTATTAAATCACTAAATTTTAATATAGACATTATCTTTATAGCATACCTCTAATTATAATTTAAACACTCATGAAGAATTTGCTTGTTCATAAATAGGAAATATAGTTTCACGAACGGTTTCCCATTAGACCGTTTCACATCATCCTTTTATAATGATGATAATGGCAATAAGACTTATTATATAATAAAACAATAAGTATATAAACAATTGCCTACATACTCCACTAAATAATGGTGCATCTGGACAAGTTTCATTTGACCAACTTGATTATATAACTGATGGAGTTGGTGGAGTTGGTGGCAGAAGTACGGTAATATTGGTGCTGATGGTAGAGACTAGGGATGGGTACGGTTACGGTTATAGCCGTTTGCGACCGGCTATAGCCGTAGCCGATTCTAGTTGGTCAGAGGGGCTTAGCTGACCGACTAAATTGTAGCCGATCGAAAAGCGCCCGTGTGTTTGGGGTGGGTGACTCAATCAGGAGCCAGAAGCGGCAATTCCCCTGAACTTAGCAATAAAGTTGCGCAGGGGTTGCCGAACAGACGAAACTAGACAAGCGTTGTTACTTGTGAGTATCAGCCGGTGGTTTCTGATTTTTGTGGAGAGGTGGGTGGGGCGAATTTTGACTGTTATTGTTGTTGCTTGTGAGTGGAGAGTGAGAGAGAGTCTGTGGCGAGTGTATTTATGTGATTTTTAGCTGATGCTTGGTGTAACGCCACGTGATCGGTAGTTCCGAACAGATCGACACGGATCAGTCCGATAAACGATAAACGGAAGATCCCGTAAAGACTATACAATCATCACATCACGTGAAATAATGCATACGTTATTTGTTTACTAAACCAATTTTGATGATCTAGCTGTCGTTAGAATGGGAAGAATTGGCTCTACAACTTTAATTAAAGGATCAAAGAACCTTTACATAGTAAAATAATTGATCGACTATAGTCGGCTATTAACCGGTATGACCGACCGCACTTAGCCGGCTATATGTCAATAGTCGATAATAACCGACCGAAACCGACCGTAACCGACCGAACCCATCCCTAGTAGAGACGGCGATGATTGGCCGGAGCGTAGCGACGGACCCTAAGTTTCTATGCGAAGTGATACAAAAATTACCTTCCTGATGTGCTTCAATTGTAAAAATCTTGTCAAATTTTACTTTTTTGATATACTTGCATATATATGATGTAAATCTTATCAGAAATGGAGTTTGGAAATTTTTTGTCTGTCCGCACGCGTGTCTATATTTGTGCTTTAATGTTACCAACATTTGCATATTAACGCGTTTGTGTAATATGATGAACATCATATGATGAGCTCCGGACATATAATGCTACGCATTAGCCTAGTATTAACGGTAAAGGCAATGATGACGAGGGCGATCTTGATGCTTGTGGTAATAATGATGACCTCAAAGATTGCTCAGATAATGAATTTGGTTTTGGTCGGTCTGACTCTAAAGGAGTTGTTTGGATAATGAATTTACTGCTGATTTCAAAATTAGTGGGACAACGTGAAAAATTTTTGTTGATCCGCAGTAAATTTTCGGTAATTACATTTATCGAAAGTTTTATAGTTTTTCGATAATATAATTTTCGGCCGAAATTATCATCACGTTCCAATCCCAAAGCTGACCCTAACCCTAACCTTAAATCGGGTTTAATTTTGGTCTATAATTTATTTTTTACGCGGATTTGCAAATCAATTAATTAGTACCCGTGTATATACACGTAGTGTACAAATAGTTTTTTCCTATCGAAAAACTATAAAACTTTCGATAAATGTAATTACCGAAAATTTACTGCGGATCAACAAAAACTTTTCACGTTGTCCCACTAATTTTGAAATCAGCAGTAATTTCCCTTTGCTCTGTTGTTGTGGTTTCAATTTCGGTTCATAAATTTTCATTCTTTTATTGGTTTCGTTTTGAATTTTTTCAAGTTGTTTCTTCGTGACATCACATAATTTAATGTGACTTAATATATCTTAAGTTTGCATTCTATGCAGCAAGCGGGTTTTCAACGTGAATGTTTTCTTTGGAAAGGTATTTACGAAATTGTTTGTAATTCCAATTTTCCTTATCATACTCATCATAGAATTCTATTCCCTAAAAAAATTTTTTGTATTTAATCTTTCTTTTTATTTGCATTTACACGGATAAAAATGTGAGCTCAAAATGATCGTATGCTGCCTAACAATATGATTTGGTGTCTAATCAATCAATCTTGTTAATAATGATTGGAATTCATATGGACCCCACCGGAACGAACATAACAATGGATAACACCCAGTGAAACGATCATGATTAAATGTTATGGTTAATGGTTTAGACTGAAAAAGTCACCGAACGGGCTCACAATGTGCAAGGTTAACGAATTATAGAAATTCTAATGCACAAGCTAATAGTTGCGCACACCATAAGAGCCCCCACCAATAGCTAGGTGAGACCATATGCAAGTTCAGTAACGATCATGGTTAAATGTTGTGGTTAATGGTTTTAAGTAAAACGTAAAGGCCCCAATGAGCAAGGTTAATGAATTATAAAAAAAAATTCACAATGCTCAAAGTTAATGAATTGTACAAATCATCATGAGCCTTTGTTTAAAAAACATATTTGGGCTCACATACAAGATTAATCGATTACACACCAATGTCTTGTCAACATTCATCGAAAACAACATGTGACGANAAGTTCAGTAACGATCATGGTTAAATGTTGTGGTTAATGGTTTTAAGTAAAACGTAAAGGCCCCAATGAGCAAGGTTAATGAATTATAAAAAAAAAATCACAATGCTCAAAGTTAATGAATTGTACAAATCACATGAGCCTTTGTTTAAAAAACATATTTGGGCTCAAATACAAGATTACAGGATTAATCGATTACAACCAATGTCTTGTCAACAGGTGATTTTTTCATCATAGTTCATATTTCCTCGCCTAGTTTACTAAACAAAACTCACCTCTAACTCTGTTTTCGTCATGTTCGTGTTGTTTGCATTTGGTGGTATCGAACGCGCCAGGATTTGTTTATTTGATCGACTCACGGATCAACCCGAAGATACAAAAACAGCGTTGGTGCATTATGTAATAAAAAATGTCGGGAGGACAATTTTAATAGGACATAACCCCCAACCAGGGACACGTAAAATTTCGAAAAGATTAGAAAACAATAAATCACCTTTTTTATGCATGCGAAGTTACACGAAGAATCTGATTGGTTGACTATTTTAATCCACCAATCATATTTCATATTTGCTTGTGCAACTTCACGTTAGCAAAATTTAAAATACAGTTATCGTATTTTTAAAAAAAGATATTTGTACATTCGTAATAAACTAGCATAAACTAAGTAGTAAGTTTTTAAAACTTTATATCTGATATGTATATAAATAACGGACATGTATATAACGGAATAGTAACGGAATTTAAATATAAAAAATTTCTTATAAATCCGTTATACACATATCTGATAATAAAAATTTTTTTAATATAGAAGCTGATTTTTTTTTTTACGATTTAAATGCCACGATCATATGGCATCAAGTATCTACAACAAGTGAATCTTACGAGTACTTTTTGATGATCATAGGCATGTTTATTAGAAATTATGCTCTAAGCATACTGTATTTTAATCAAAATTCAATTTTATATCGCAATAAAAAAAACATTTTTTGCTATAACCCAAACCATTTTTTGCAAACAATTTTTACGGGTCCCTGTCCCAAACTAACCTTTACCTTAAAAAAAATCAAAACATATGACTGGCACCGAGTGATACAAATCTCAATTAGGAATTGATATAATTGATTGGCTGATAACTATCACGTGAATACGGCGTATGGACAATGGACAACGGGGACACGGAAATAATATAAAATCGAAATTTTTGCTATAAAATTTATATCATGTGATATAAAATGATTGGCTTATAATTTTCACCATTTTAATTTCAACCGGGATTAACATTAAATGCTGGTCCAATCGAAATAAATCTAAATTTTTACAAAAATCGACCGAAATTTTTGTTTTAAATCGAAATAATATTTCCGTGTCCCTGATGGGCAATCACAAAACATGTGATTATTACGAAAATCAACTTTGATTTAGTAAATTTAGGACTTCGTAAAAATAAACCTGTAAATATGAAATTTCATATTTACATTCGACAAAACCTTAGTTTCAGGGATCCTAAAATAGACGTAACTTTTATTAGCGACCATGCCGAAGGGTTCACCACGTAAGAATATGGGGCCATTTGTAGCATGTGGCAAGAACGACCTTACAGAAAAGTTCTGCAGACTGACACCATTCTAAATTTACAAACAAAACTTTGTTTAAACGACCAACTTTTTAAAACATTATACTGAGTTGGTAGTATTTGATAAACATTAAGCCCAAATAAAAAAAAGGGAATACAAATTAAATTCTGCTTACCAGGTTGACAAAAAAAAATACCCAAGGTGAAAATTCTTAATACTGGAAATTGTTATCAAAGTGGTATAGACATAGAAAAAGACACTCGGATGGTACTTGAACTCTGCTAAAGGTGGACGTTCTAATGACAGAAATGTTGGAAATTGTTACAAAGATGGGATAGGCATTCCTAAAGACGAAAAAAAAGCATTTGAATTGTACTTGAAGTTTGCCGAAGGTGGAAATTCTAATGGAAGCTTAAGCATTGGACATTGCTACCAAAATGGAATAGGCGTTCTTAAAGATGAAAAGGCGTTTGGATGGTGCTTGAAATCAACATAGCGCTTTATTTCGACACGAAATGTTACACAATATGGGATCTTTGCTATTAAAATGACCCTCCGAGGCTATGTTGATTTTGTGAATAAAAATCAAATTTGCCAGCCATCTAGTAATCCAATTTGAATAAACATTTTTTTATTTTGTAAATCTCAATAGAATCTACAATTTAAAAAAAAAAATACATTCAAATTGGAGTACTAGATGGCTGGCAAATTTGATTTTATTCACAAAATCAACATAGCCTTGGAAGGTCATTTTGTTAGCAAAGATCCCATATGTTCTAAAATTTAGCGGTAAATGATTGGCTTAGTGAAACACAGATCTTTAATTTTAGCAATTATCAATTCATCTAGACGGTAAAAAACTCCGAAAATATAAATTTACTGAGTCTCGTTAAGTATTTCGTTTCATATCTGAGCTCTACCGGAGCTCTATAAGTTGAAGAGCAAGAGGATGAGATAAAACGCGATCAATTTCGTGATACGAGAAGTAACCTTTTATAGCCATTTTTCGCTATAAATGGCAGTAAATTTGCAATTATGAACGAGTCTGTTAATTATGGACGAGTTTTTTTTAGTGTGTTAATTATGAACGAGTTTTTTTTAGTGTGTTAATAATAATTACACATCCAATATAGTACTAAGGCTAAGCCGGCTAAGCCAGCTAAGCCGAGCCGATCATCGGCTCGGCAAGGGTCTACTAGTAAAGTATCGGCTCCCGAAACTGCTCGGTAAAGACCTTGAAACCGAACATGGAGCCGCGAGCCGATAGGTCAATGGCACATGACCATTAGCCAATAGTAGATCATAGTTTCGTGACTTAAATTATATAATAATTGCTGAAAATTCAGTAAACAGCTGTTCTCATTACAGCTATTCTCATAAATTCTGGGACAACTGATAAACATTTGGCCGAAGTTAGTTCGTCCGAATTCGATAAGTTATTGATTTCGGGAAAAATAAGATTCAGTAACAAATAATATCAGATACGTAATTTAATAAGATCAGGTGATTAATATATACAATACAGCAATAAGACTAAATATCGACATGCATACTTGTCGCACTTGTAAGTCGTAAACTTTTAATTCCTATTCTTTGGCACGATCCATTTTCGCTCAAACGAAGCCTTACACATTTCTAATTATTTTTCGGCGAAAATTCATTTTTAAAAATTGTGTAAAATTTCAATTCCTATTCTTTGGCAAAATCCATTTTCGCTCAAACGAAGCCTTTATTCATTTTTAATTATTTTTCGGCGAAAATTCATTTTAAAAACTTGTATAAAATTTCAATTCCTATTCTCCATTTTCATTCAAACGAAGCCTTTATTCATTTCTAATAATTTTTCGACGAAATTTTGTTTTTAAAAAATTATGCAAAAGTTCAATTCCTATTCTTTGGCAAGATCCATTTTCATTCAAACGAAGCCTTAGTTCATTTCTAATTATTTTTCGACGAAATATTTGTTTTAAAAAATTGTGTAAATTTTCAATTCCTATTCTTTGACAAGATCCATGTTCGTTCAACGAAGGCATTTATTCATTTCTAATTATTTTTCGTTCTTGTCGAAGAAAAATTAGGTTTAAAAAATTGTATAAAACTTCAATTCCTATTCAAACCAGTCGACAAATTCATGATCATATTTAACTTTTTTAATAGCGAGACCTGTTCGAGTAATATATTTGTTATAAAAGTCTAGTTTATATTCGATTCCTTTTTTACATTTCTTGTTAAGGTTTATTGGTTGACATGAACAGTTTTTCCATAAATTTTCGTACAAACCTAAGCACACCAAACATGTTGGACAAACATTCGAACTAAATTTAAAATTGTTGACATTGTTATGATATCGTAAAATGATCATTATGATACAAAAATAGCTTTTTTTAATTATTTTATTATACTGATCATACCGAAATCAATAACTTATCGAATTCGGCCGAATTAATTTCGGCCAGATTTTTATCAGTTGTCCCAGAATTTATGAGAACAGCTGTAATTCACAACTGATAAAAATTGATCAGCCGAATTCGTTAAGTTTTTGAATTCGGTGTTATCGAATTACTGTAATGCCGAAAATCAAAAACTTATTGAATTCGGCCGAAATAATTTTTATCAGTTGCCCCAGAATTTATGAGAACAGCTGTAAAGCTATTTCACACTTTATAGCTTTCTAGCCCAATCGCATACATGTATTTCATTTATTGAAAAAATTTTTTGCAGAAGTATATCAAGATTTTTGTGAAATCATATTACCATTAGTCGGCTTGAGGTTGATCGGCTTATAAACGGCTCAGCTCGGGTTGCAAAGCTGAAGGATCGGCTCAACTTTAGTAAATGTTAGCCGTGAGCCGAGCCGTTAGCATCACTAAATTTATCCACAATTTACGTTAAGTATTGTATAAAAATAAGGATCTTGATATAGTATTATGTTTGTATTATCTTTTAGATCTCTATAACAATACTTGTTGTAGATGCCGCCTTATTTCGAATTATATTTTGTTCTTGTTCTTCCAATTGATGCTGAAATAAAATACTTTAGCTATTTATTTTATACAAAGCCAATGCGGTTAATAGAATTGATCATAATTTGTGAACCTTTTCTTTTTCTATTCCCCAAGCATCTTTGGTGTTGTGTCTGAAATAAAAAAAATAGTTTAGTATACTAATCTCATAAATAAGCACTTCTCGTTATTTAAAGCTAAAAAATCAGCTGATGCTAAGTTTGATCATTTTTCATATTTTTTATAAGATCCATGCTCACGAGGTACACGATGGCATTGCCCGTATCATGCCTAGTATAGGATAAACCCGGTCAATGCATTTTTCTGTTCAGAGTGATTCTTTTTAATGCACTTTTCTGTTCCGAGTGATTCTTTTTATAAGCTCTAGTGATATACAATTTAACTAAAATACCTCAATTATGATAATATATCAATATTACTGTATCATAATACAAGTTATATTATGTTTCTTTGATCACAAATGCATTTTTTTATTGCACTATTTAAACTTAAATATAGAAATCCTAAGAAAGGATAGATCATCTAATCAGATGCGGATTAGTCGCTTGCTATTATTATCTGATAATCAATCCATTCAAATGTTTTAAAAGTTTATCAATCTTTGAACTTGATTAAAGTCTTATATTTTGTGAATAATTTAAAGGTTTAATATTACATTATTTAAATGCACGCATATTTATTTGATGAATCGGTGGTTTTTGAGTTTGACACTATCTACCGAAATGGGATATATATTGGGGTTTTGGTCATGGACCAAAATTAAGTAGAAATGCCGACCACCCAACCCAAATTAAGTAGTAATGCCGTAATTTAAAAAAGGTTTGGGCCACAACCTTAGTTAACAATCGCTGAAAACCGATGCGTTTTTTTGTGATACTCTAGAAAAGACAAAATTTATGGAAAGAATTAGAAATACAGTGCACATGTTCATTATAAGGTTTGTGTTCAATCATAGCAATCAAAATTTACCATTCTCAAATTTTCCCTCGATCATACAGTCTTCACAAAGATCCACTTCTCGACTCTCATCACAATTCATACAAAGAAAGCGTGTACCAAGTATTGGATCCATATGACAACCATCACACTTAAGAAAAGAGTTGGCATTTATTAGTAATGTATATCAGTAAACCCATTCGCATAATAAGTACTTACACAGTATCCATTATGTATGGCACCACCAGCATAATTATATGACTAGACATATATTTATTCACGTAGATATATATAGTTATGAAATTCAAAATATGTCAAACATAGATTATTTATAGATTATTTAATTTGACTAACTCACGTATGCCTACTTGGCGTCCTATGGTGAATAACACCTGGGAAATTAAAAAAAATGCTAACCTTGGATTCATTGCCTAATTTGTCCATCGACAGCATTACTTCCTTGATTATAGTCTCATCATCATCATCAGGCATATATAAAGTAGGTGGAGGTCTTGCTTCCATATAGGCTATTCCGGATACGCTGCGAATGCCCATAAGTACAGTAAGTTAATAGTATTAGTCGTTATCCTGCTATCATGCTTATGAGATAATCAAAATTACCGTGGTCGTCGAGGTCGTTTTTCTGGAGGAAGCTTAGATGAATCTGATTTGGATGATCTGCCTGGTTTTTTATCCTTTGATAAAGCATTTTTTGACAAAGACGTCGCAGACTAGGAAAGTTTTTTTTTTTTAGTAACTCGTCTAAATATCAGCTAGCGAATAATCTACGTAATAATTACTGAAACACTAATGTCCATCCAGTAATTATTCCAAATTTTTGTAGCCGGCTGACTGTAGAGTTTGGAACCGACTTTACTTTTCATGTTAAAAACAGGTTTAATCGGTTTTAACATATGAAAAATAAAGCCGGTTCTAAACTCTAGACCGGCTACCTGAATTAATTGATTTGCCGTTGAAACTTATCGCACTCATCATAGTTCCAAAGATATTTTTACCTGCTTTTGGAGTTCTAGATTTCAAGTAGTTTTGAATAGTGCGATCGAACTCTCTTCCGGACATTAGCAAGCAAGCGTTCCAATTGACGCTTTTGAATGTGCAAGATTTATTTGTAAACTGATAGATTTTGTATCAATCATGATTTATGAAACATGTCATTTGCGGTACTGCTCCTCATTTGACTATGATACATTGTAAGTTACATGTTTCGATGAATCACTATTCTGCTCAATAAATTTCTTATACACAGTAACTCTTGATATAACGTATTGTTTGGGCGATTAGAGAGAAGTTAACTAAAATCCGCAATGTTGTGAGTTTATTAGTAAATCCATGATGTCAAGCGGAATTTATTATGGCGAGATCGGAACATTGATCCATTATATCGAGAGTTCGTTATGCCAAGAGTCTCTGTGTATATATGCGCGTGTATCTACGGCAATACTTTATCACGTGCAAGTAAAATTGTAAAATTTGTTACATTTAATAATTACCTTTTCTAAATTATTCTTCCGATTCGTATATATGGAATTAACCTGATTATTTGAATAACTTGTGTTTTTGATAATCATATCTTGCCTATCAGTAAATTATTTGAAGAAAAATGTTCAAATTACATCTTAAACAAAGGGAATACATCAGCATTAGTAATTTATTAAAATGGTGAAACAAACCTTTTAGAACAATTAGAAATTAAACTCCGTGCTTTAGTCGGCGCGGTCCGTGTTGACATTTCTTTTTTTTTTGATTTCGATGGTGTTGATCCTTGTGCATTTATATATGCTCTCGACGGGAGTGTAAAAGTACTTTCATCATCGCTATTTTGGCAGATCCTTTTTTTCTTAGGACGCGTTGATTTCATCGCGTTTTGGGGGACTTTGAAACCAAGCTCTTGGGCTTTTTTGTGCACAAATTCAACAATGTCCGGTGAACCAGGTCGTGAATTATCACTTGAGGATGATGAATTCACCCGATCCTTTGATCGCGTATTATAAAGGGTTTGAATCAAAGTTAGCAGAGAACAATGATTAGTCATAAAAAAAAATAATAATAATTGGAATTAACCTTGGAACTTTTCATTTTTTCTTGATCTAAAAAAAGATTTAATTCTGTAAATTTGATCAAGGCCAACAATATAATTCCAATTTGGATGGTTTACCTATACGCGCTTTGTACTTTGAAGGAGTAGTATGATATTTGCTCCAATCAATTGTTGGTGCACCAAATATAAATTGCCTTTTAGGAGCCTTTTCGTTAGTCTGTGAAACAAGTACGAAAGGAATAAATCATCCGCGTTTAATAAGGTAACAAGTTATGCATCAGACGGACACCAGTCATTTATTTGTCATTTATAATGTCATTTTAATGACTTGTCATTTTGCCATGATTTTTGCAATTTTTTTTTTAGAAAAAATAGCAGTGTTACTTTAAAATGACATGTCATTTATATTATTTTCATAGTTTTTTATGACCTTGTCTTTACCATCATAATTGGTAATATTGCATATGTTTAAATTATTAAAAAATCATAGTCTTTAACACTAAATAACCTTTGGTCCGTTTTGAATGATTAACAAAATGATCGTCTCGATGAAACGATTCTAAAGAGCTCAAAGTTGTCACAATCTAGTCACGGGTCCCGAAATCGTTATATATAAAATAAACACAAATCTTCAATGATTCTGGGACTTAATGTTAGATTTTAATAACTTTGAGCTGTTAAAATCGTCTCATTGAGACAGTCATTTGGTAGTAAATTCATCCAAAATGAACCAGTGAATCAAAAGTTATTCACTGTTAAAGTTTATCTATGTTTGATAATAATGTATATAAATATCATTGATATGTATTGATTACTATACAATCAATAACAATTATAATATAAATGATAAGTATCAGTCATAAATTTTTTTTGGGACGAATATGACTTGTCATATGACAAGTCGTCATTTATTTTAAAATGACAAAGTGTCAAACTAACGGACACTAACCCCATTTCGCAAATCTTCGACAAATTGGATTGGGTCTATTAAGGCCTTTTCCTTCATCGATTTCAATTTGCAAATGTCTTCTTTTGCTTGTTGCAATTGGAATTTTAAAACATTAACAGCTCTCAAAACCATTTCATAGCTAAAACAAGTTACCGAAAAGGTATCAAGATAAGATAGAAGAATCATAACAAAAATATAACTAAAATATAAATTTATAAAAAAAAAACTTACTCCTCATTATCTTTTAACAATTTTTCTTTTAAATTATTTGAATCTGTAGTTTTTTCTATGTCGTTGATATTCGTCGCACTTTCTTTATTGGCTTCGTTATCTTCCTGCTGCGGTACTTGGTGTTGTGGAGGTTGTTCCTGTTGAATTTGCTGCGGCTGCTCCTCTTGAATTAAAAAAGACTTTACTGTTTCTTTAGTCGCATAATTAATGTGTTCTCCGGTGTAAAATAAGCTTGTATCATTAGCAGACGTATCAAAGGCAATTGGAGACATTTATTAATAAAAATAAATGGTTTGAAAAGGATTTAGCGCTAGTTTTAGAAATCGAACAGATCTTAAATATCTTAAATCGATAAAAAAATTTTTTTGGTCATACATAACACAAGTATCAATATGCAGATATGGAAATTAAAAAATGATGTAGCACAAATCACCTGATATCAATTAATTATGATCGGATTATTTATAAAGACCCCAAATCCTTAATTCTGCATATTTTTTTAATTAAAAGACATTGAAATTCTGATTGGCACAGTAGAAGACTTCTCTGCTTGGTATTGTTCTGTATGTAAATGATGTTTTTTATGAAATATTTGCTTTATTTTAAGTAGAGATATTCGATTCTCACCTATAAAAAATATTTATATATTTATGCATTTCTAAAGAAACTTTTATAACCCTGTAAGTTATCGATAAGTCATCGATCGGTAATTTCTTTTTATAAACTGTTTACTAATGTCAGTTAAACAATAGCATGGATAAACAAGTTGATGACCCTTCTCGATTAGAACAAAAATTAGACAATTTGCGAACAAAAGTGAGGACTGAAGTATGTATTATCACGATATATAAAATTTTTTGAAAGATAATCCTGATAAATAATATCATTTTGAAAGAGCCCGACAGGTGGTTCAAAAGGTAGCAGACTTGACGAATTGGAGAGTCGAAATTTTACTTTGGAAGAAGAGGTATTATTTTATCTTAGTTTTATCTTATCATTTTTTATTTTTTATTTTGATATTTATAACGTAGAAGCATTTTGGAATAGGTTAAAGATTTAAAAATTCAATTAAATGACAAACAAAATGAGTTTTCTAAGGCCCAAGAGTTGGTAAACAAGCGCACAGGTATAAATCTTTATTATTTAAAATGAGTTAATAAATAAATCAATATAAATAAACAATATATATATATATAATATATTAAAGGGGCCATATACCACAAAATTTTTAAATTATTTTTACAGCTGATTTAGAAAAGACAAAAATGGAATATGAAGAAAAATTGAAGAAAATGCGGGGTATATTATTCACATTATGATAATATATCTCTTGATTTTTTCTCTCACAAGTATATATGTATTCATTACGTTTTTATATAAAAGGAATATTTAATGCTGCAAACAAAACTATAAATGAGTTAAGACAAAATGTAGCTTCCAAAAATACAGAGATTGAAGAGTTGAAAGCAAAGATAGGAAGTTTAGAAGAGAAGGATCAAAAGACAAAATCAACAGCAGATGAAAGTCGAAGTAAATACAATTTTTAATAGTTTCTTTAATTCATCAAGAGATTTAAAGGTTGTGTAATTGACTAATCTTTTAATAATAGAATCGGTGGAAAAGTTGACAACAGAAATGCATAGTCAGGCAGCCATGTATAATGCACAGATAGAACAACTGGTAAATTTTAAAAATTTTGTGCAAAACGAGTACATCGTTTTACATCGGTGTCGTTCACCTCACCGACAGTCGCTTCACTGAAAGTTCATTTAGCTGACATCATATAGGATTAGCATCTTATTAGTTGCGGATATATCTTAATAAATTGTCACTTGGCGTGACGTCGGCTAAATGGGCCGTCGGTGAAATGACTGTCGGTAAAAAATACAGCTGTTTTCATAATTTCTGGACCACCTAAAATTTTTTCGTTTCTCGAAACCTCTTCGATCCCGTTCTAAGAATCACCTACCTTTTCGGAAACTACTTCGCTGTCTCCGTATTGAAGTTACAAGCACAGCGAAATAGTTTCCGAAAAGGTAGGTGATTCTTTGAACGGGATCGAAGAGGTTTCGGGAAACGAAAAGATTTTTAGGTGGTCCAGAAATTATGAAAACAGCTGTAATACAGATCTCGAGTATATATCCTCGGTTAAGATTATTAAAATTAATTTATGATAGGAATCAAAACTCCGACAAGCAACACAACAAACAACACAAGTTAAAGCAGAATTTCAACAATATAAAATAAGAGCACATACATTGCTCGAACAAAAAAATAACACTAATGCAGATAACTCTAGACAAGATACATCAGAGTTAATCGCCACAAACAAAAAATTGGAAACAGATCTAAGGTTAGTGATGAACTTAGTTAGATTTTTTGAAATTTATCAAAACGCTCATTTATATGAATATTCATAGCTTCAAGACTACCGAGTTAAAATATGCACATAATACCATTAAAGCAGTAGAAAATGATCTTAAACGTGCGCTCGAACTGAATGCACATCTTGAAAAAGAACTGGAAAAAGCACAAAAGACAGCACGCGAAAATACGGATTCTGTTAAAGAAATACAGGAGAAATTACAGGAACTTTCAAAGGAAAACGTTACTTTACAGGAAGGTTGGTGTTTTGTTCTCTTTCATAACTTTATATAATTATATTCTTCTGTTGTATTGAATATATTTCATGGTTATTTTAGCCCTTCATGAAGCTAAAGCTAATTATACAGCCAGTGTTAAGGATTTTGATGATAAACTTTCAAAGTCAACGGATGTAATTAAGAAAAATCTTCAACAAAAACTGGAGGAAAATGAACAATTGCAATCAATATCAGAAGTAGGCCATTGCTTGACATCATATTATTAATGTAAGCGTTGATTCATCATAGTGATGATTTCTATTTTATATAGCAACTCGGTGAAGAATTGACAAAGTTACGAGAAGAACTATCACAACGTATTGAACAAGTAGATGATCTTAAGAAACAACTTGCTGCTGTCAAAGCTCCACTAACTTTACGTGCAAATATTCGAAAGGATGATAGCCGACCTTCATCGCCGTCACCTTCACTAAAGTCATTAAGTCGCCCTAGTTCTACTCATAGTAAATATCCATGTTTAATATTATAAATCTATTGTTTTTAGTTTTATGACTTACTAATTGGTTTAAAAATTCTTCAACACACTTCTTTAGATTCATTATCAGACCTTTTATCTGACACAGAGGGGAGAATATCTATGGTGTCAACTTCGTCACTAGAATCATCCGACAAGGAAAAGGATTATATAATGAAGTTAAAACATATGGCTGAAATGTTAAATGAAAGTGAATACCAAGTACAGAAATTAATCGAGCAGGAAAAGGTTGGTTTTAATATGATATAATGAAAATTCCTAATTCAAGTATATTTAATTGAAATTGAGATATGTTTTTGGATTTAGTTTTTGAAGGAAGAAATAAGAAAATTAGATCGTACAGAAAAACGGCAAAATTTAAACGTGGAATACTTAAAAAATGTTGTACTTAAATTTTTTGAATCTAATCATGTGGATCGTGAGGTATTCAATTCAACTATCACTGTCTGAATATTTTTAGTTACATCAAACTCACATTCTAAATCTTTCCTTATCTAGCCATTAGTTCCTGTAATATCCACAATATTACAATTAAGTCCAGAGGAAACAATGAGCTTAAAAGAGAATGCAATACAAAGTCCCTCTAGTCCAGTTGTATTAGGGTTTGGGGTTTTGTAGATTTTTTTTTTTTTTTTTGTAATAGAATTATGTGCAGTGAATATTATTTTAAATTAAATCATCGGTTTGTTTTTCTGAAAAATTAAGGTGTTGAAATAGTTAGCTACTAATAATAATGTATCATTTGTCATGTATCACCAATTTATGTTAAAATTTTATAATTAAATATGATAGAGCTTTTTAGATAGTTTAAATAATTGTAATAATTTAATATTTTGATCTAGATTGCATAGTAATTCAGACGTACAATTAATATACGATTGAATGAACCAAAATACAGCAACTATTTTTTAAGAAAAATTGTCAGAAACTAGATTTAAGTATGCATTTGTGTCTTATTTTTTAATAGTTATGTGCCAAATATTTGGTACTAGCAGTAATGTATTAAATTTAAAAGTTTATTGCAAAAAATACGCGTTGCTTTTGTTAAGATCTATCAAATCATGTATGTATTTAATTTTTAACTCTTTTTTAAGCGTCAACGTCAAATCTGGCTATGGCACAGCCATTTTATAGAGAGGATATTTATCCAATTGTAAGTTCTTCCTACACTCAAACAAAATATTTATATCTAAATATAAAGTTTTTTTTTATACTGTAATTAATTTTTATTTGTAAATATTTCCCTATTGGACAAACCAAATATAATAAATTTAATCAGTATCGGAATATTTGAACCAGTTCGGTAATTGGTCAGGTCTTATCAACCGGTCAAAGCCAGCTCTTATTTGGAAACCTGTTATTTATTTATTATTATTATTTTTAAGCATAATGCAAAAAGAACTTTTGTATAAAAAAAAAGCCACAAATACTAGGTAACACACAAGACCAAGAAAATTCACCTCAGTATATAGGAAACTCATGATCAACATCCTTAGCCCACCGGTATAATCCTCCAACCACATCCTTTATTTCTCCTTGTAAAGTCTTTCTTAATGTTTGAACGGCAAGTTGAGAGTCATTACCCCTACGGCAAATTACATAAACTTGCTCAAGATTGAGTTATTGACACGTTAATATTTTCTATATATATATGTTAAAATTACAGTATTGTTATTGCGATCACACCTGGTGCTACTGACGATGGTAAAGATTGTTGAATTAAGTCCACTTTTTTGGAAAGTTCATTCAGAGGGATATCTTTTTATTACATTTCAACAAAAAAATGATAGTGTCATATTCGGAAGTTTTACCAAAAAATCTAATCAGACAACCATAATTCCTATGAAGGACTTACTCAGTGAGCCGGGTAAATTGCAAATATCAAACTGAACAGGCTCACGAACATCAACGAGGATATGTGGGATTCCTTTGGCCCTTAAAGCATGATAAGACTGAAAACATGGGTTGACCATTAATTCCATACTCATTTATGGTAAAGAAACACCTTAATTAATTACCTTTGGGTCTACTCTTTCATCATCTCCAAGTAATTTCACTGAGGGTGACTGCAGATTGATCGCTAAGATTGAACAAATTATATAAACACAGACGCTGTTTCGATTGTCATACCTTGTCCAATGCACCACTGCCACAAAATTGAACATAGTCTTGCAATGTTGTTATAGTTGGATTATTACTACATATCACACAATCAGGTTTTTTTGATCTTAATTTAATGGACCGAAAGAGAGGGTTCGAGTTAGCCGAGAATATTAAAAGACTTTGAGAGATTCCGTCATCTAAAAGTTGAAGATTAAATATAATATAGAAACGTTGAATGTTTCACGTTCAAATTTTTATATATAATTTTAGCTAGCAAGAAACAATAAAATAGTCAAGCTTTAAAGTCAGATATCAGTTTTTACAGTCACAAGATTCTAAGCCAATGGTTTATGATGTGAGACCTTTAGGGTCTCATTTGATTAGATGAAAATATATTCACCATTCATATCAGCAGCGATCTTTATCGCTTGTAAAGCTTGTAGGCATCCGATCACTCCAGTCACTAAGCATTCGAATAAGTTAGGGCCATATATAGGCAATTTTTATAAAGGATGTATCATGAAATAAACAAACCAACACCCAAAACTCCACCATCATCACAGTTTAAAATGGTTTCCGGTGGTGGAGGTTTTGAGAATATGCATCGATAGCAAGGTCCTCCTCGGTAATTATACACAGCTAATTGTCCATCCATACGTAAAGCGCTACCAGACACCAAAGGTTTACCAGTCAGGACACATGCATCATTAATGAGATAGCGAGTAGCGGCATTATCAGTCGCGTCGACGACTATATCATATCTGAAAATAGTTTAATAAAGAATAATTAAAACATATGCCACCAAATTTGCTGTCTAAACTCACTTTTTTATAATGTCAAGTGCATTTGAACTATCCAAAAGAAGATCATATGCAACACATTCACACAGTGGATTCAAACTACATTATAGATGATTAATATATTTTAATAACCTAATAATTATCCACCAATAAAATATTATTATCAATCACCCTTGGATGGTCATTTTTGCAGACTGAGCTTTAGATAAACCAATTCTTGATTCATTGTGAATTATTTGACGTTGTAAATTTGATGATTCTACTGAATCATAGTCTATAATACCCAAATTGCCTATAATAATTAATGAAATTTAGCTTTTGATATATATTCAAATCAATTGACGAAGCAGCTCATACCAACACCAGCTGCTGCAAGATATATAGCTGCGGGAGCACCCAAACCACCAGCTCCAACAATCAATATTGATTTATTTTTGATTTTGAGTTGACCTATAGAACAGATGTACAAGTCGGATTCTCAATTCCAAAACTTTATAAATTTATTATTTGAACATGCGTTTATATATATTTTACCCGAAATGCCAAAACCAGGAAGAATGAGTTGACGTCCATAACGTAAGTACTCTTCTAAAGATAATTTGTTATCATTTCTTAACTTGGAAGTTGTTTCCGATTTAACATTTAAATCTGAATGTACATTTATCGGCTTTGAATTCACTTTTGTTAATGAATGTAAACATATAAGTTGGCTTTCCAATTGTTTAACTCGATTCTTGAGTTGTTCATTTTCATCTCTTAGCTTAGAACAAAGTTCAAACAATTTTTCATATTCATTTTTGTCGGTCTGACTTGGTATCATTGTTGAAACTTTTTGAAAGTATGTAAATGACACTGATTAACAACTTTGTTTTACGAAATTATCCGATTACTCAACCAATCAAATCGTGAAATTTTGATTAACCCGGATCAGTCCGAGCAATCCGTAAAAGTACCCTAGCCATCCAGAAAAAAAAGTGGCAGACACGTGATGTCGATCATTTCCGACCTGATCGGACCTCCCCAATTTATGTAAATTTTTAAAAATTTAAACGAAGATATATCGACAACCACCTGATGAAATTCAATAAAATTCTATATTTTTATTCTATGAATTCATAGAAT
>QKWP01000296.1:0-24084 GCA_003550325.1 Gigaspora rosea | reverse complement strand
AAAAAAAAAAAAAAAAAAAAGAAACAAAATTTTAAATTTACTCAAATTAGTAAAGAATTTCAAACTTACTTAAAGATAATTGCAAATCTATTTAATATATATTTAATTAAAACATTAAATTAATTTAATCAGCAGATATAATATTTATATACAGTATATATGCTATGCATTATTTTTTAAGTGGTAATTTATGACCAAATCAGAATATCATCATAGTAAAATTTGGGCCAAATATCATATTGTAATTAGTATTGGAAATCTCAGACTCAAACACTGGTCTCATGAGAACAGTATAATAGCTGCAAGTGTTCTCAAATAATTGTCATTGTTCTCACTTATACTCACTAAAAAAAAAAATAAAAATAAAAATAAAAAAAATAGTAGAATATTACAAATGTGAAATATAGCATAAATAAGTAGGTATTATAGCAAATTGAAACCTCATCATAAAAATTAAATAAGGATTTTTATCAATTTTTGTTTGACATAAAATTATATAGCTAATTATTATATATTTATGAGAACAGTATTATTATTTTACTGTTCTCAAAAAATTTTTTAATAGTGAACAGTAAAGAATTTATACTGTTCACAAATTTATAATAGTGTTCTCATGAGAACTCTGAGAACACTAATTTCCAACACTGATTGTAATATAGTAGATCATATTGTACAATATAGTAGGTAGTATAATATAGTAGGTCATTATAGTAGATAGTATCAAGTAGTAATATGAACTATCAGCACACCGATATGTACTATAACGGTTACGGGCCCCTTAAGGAATGATTATTACGAGATGGGTTTGACATAGTGTTCCACATGATTCGGACTGGGCGGGTATTTTTAAAGATCCGGACCCAGTCTGAACTTCAGTTCAGATCTAAAGTTAGGGTCCAAACTCGTATTACTTAGATCTGAGTCTGGTCTGGATCCATGAAATTTATAAATGCTATAGTTGATTAGGCCCTATATTCTCGCTAAAAACAAAAAAAAAAACACAATTACAGCTGTTTTCATAAATTCCGGATATAAAATAAACTTTCAACATATTACACAAATAGGTGTTACATAATATTAAAGGTTATATAAATAATTTGTCGACATATTTTATAAGTATTTTATATCGCTCATGTTGGTTATCCTAAAGTAAAAACCAGCCAATCAACAATCTGTATTATTCTAATATGACCGGACTGGGTATTACCCAGGTGGATCTTTGTATGGATCCGAACCCGTATCGATTCTAATAAATCAAGGGTCTGAACTCGGTCCATTCAATGAACCGGATCAGACCTGAACTGGACCTGGATCTTTTGCGGAACACTAGTTTTACAGTATAGTTATAGGAGAGTTACATTTATTTATTGTTATTATTTATTATTTATTTCTTAATTTATTTATTGCATGTGTGTTTATTTATTATTGCCAGATCTCTGCGCTATATAATAATCATTACACTATCAGCACCCCGATTGGTCATGTCATTGCCATGCATACGCCATCACGAATACAATCAATAGATATCGATGGGTGCTGATTATTATATATGATATCGACCCAACCTTAAGATTTGTAACCGTATTATCTAAGAAAAGTGATATCAATGATTAAATAGAAGGAAAAAGCTATAAAACCACAAGGCAAAAGACCTTGTTAGAGATAGATTTTGGCTGTACAATATTCACTTATTTTAATAAAATATAAAATTCTCTTGAAAACCCAAATTCTTATAAATAATCGAACATTTCGATTATATTTGGCGACGATAACAGGACCAGGTTGCCTAAGAGAATTAAGAAAAAGTTCATCTTTATAAGTTGCTCTTTAAAAAACTATTGCAAAGAAAATCAATTAAATATACAAACCTGTTCTGAAATCTCTTTTAACGGATCAGAAAAATCGTTACATAGATCCATATTATCTACCCTGAATATGTCTACTAGTCCATGAGCAAAAACCTCAGCAGTCGTGGCCTGGTGAAACATCAATCAACAAAGAAGAACCGATGAGCATGATGATCTAATTAACTTCGAATCTAGAGAATATGAAGAGTGGTATACTTCTCAAACCTACCCAGAGTACACTGTTAGGCCCACCACCCCCATACCCATATTATGAAATTCAACTTGATAAAGAAGAAAGGGAAGATAACCGAATGGTCATCGCGAATCCGGATGAGGTACCTTTGTACCCTTACATAACGTAATAACTGATAACCGGTGTGAAGATATCAATCATCAAGACGAGTATGAAGAAAGATACCTGCATTAACGAGTGAACAGAACATATGCTCATGGGCAGTGTTGTCACTTGGACATGTCCATACTATATTTTTTGTCCAATATTCAAGATTGTTCAAAATCGTCCAAGCCTATGTCCCATGTTTAACTAATCAATAAAGTAATTTAAAAAAATATATAATTATATATTTTTTTAGGTGCTAGACTCATTGGTGAAAAAATTAAAATAGATTATCTTAATAAAATTTTAAGTAATATTAATTTGAAAAAATGTTCAAAATGTCCAAAAACCGACCAAGTGACAACACTGCTCATGGGTATCGAAGACCTCAAATTAATGACCCTATTGTTGCCCCTTTGGAACCGGGATCTTGACCAGAGCACAACTGGTTTCTACAAGCCCCTCAAGTCTGTTTTAATAATGTAAGCCCACCATTACAAAGATGCCCACCCACACTGGCCCAAACCCCACTACCCCTTAGGAGAGCTGCATCCTTACCTTGGCAACCCGTATTAAATTCACCATCCCCAAATCCTCCGGCACACCAGTCACTACCACCGAACCCACCTAATCATCAACCGGCTTTCAAATATACTTGCCGGACAAACCGGACAAACTCAAATCTCAAAAAAAAACAATTGTTATTTACAGAAAATTAAATCAAACAAATAATCTTAATATTTTGCAAATATATTATATATTTATAAGAATATATATTAATTGTTTAAATAAGAATTATTAACAAAGTTTTTGAGAAATTAGTTTGACCAGAGTTTGGGATTTGGGCGCGGACAAACCCAAACTATAATAGTTTGGGATTTGGGCGGCAACTATACTCTCGGAGACACCGCAGTTAACCCAATATATCAATTAATACAAAGTATGAACAATCTTATATTAGCCATTGGTAACAATACTCTAACTCAACTGCGGGAGTCTAAGGACAATCACCTTCCATATAGTCACACGATTTTGTGCGGTCATTTTGTTTAATATTAAAAATACCTTTATATAATCACAATAATAGTGTAATCACTATCACATTTTTTTTGAGATTTTTTAAATTGATTTATTAAAAAAAATACCTCTTCATGATCACAATTTTTTATTGGTTATAAATACATAATTGTGATTGGCTAGTTAAAAATACATACCATATCTCTTTTGGTCCAAAAACTTAAAAACGTCTGAGGGTCTGGTCCAAAGTCTGCAAATTGGTCTGAGTCTAATATAATTATATATATTTATTGGTGCTGAACAAGTTTACTTAGTGCATTTCGTTAGAATTAATTAGTAAAATTTTATGAATCATAAGATTTTATAGAGTTTTATTAATAAAATTCTATAAAATCCTATAATCTGTAAAGTTTTATTAATTGAGTCTAACAAAATGCACTAAGTAAACTTGTTCAGCACCTAAAAATGCATTAAAACAGCTGTTTTATTTTTATTTTACTTGAAATTTGAAGAAAAGATGCATAATTTTGGATTTTTGATCAAAAAAGTCAAATTTAAGCATCTTTTCTCCAAATTTCAAGTAAAATAAAAACAACCCTGCCGATTTAATGTATTTTTAGGTGCTGAACAAGTTTACATAGTGTGTTTTGTTAGAATTAATTAATAAAAATTTGTGAATTTTAAGATTTTATAGAATTTTACTAATAAAATTCTATAAAATCCTATGATTCACAAAGTTTTATTAATTAATTCTAACAAACTGCACTAAGTAAACTTGTTCAGCACCTAAAAATACATTAAATCGGCAGTGTAGTTTTTATTATACTTGAAATTTGGAGATAATATGTTAAAATTTGTCTTTTTTGATCAAAAATACAAAATTATGCATCAAGTCTCTAAATTTCAAGTAAAATAAAAACAAATCAGCCGTTTTAATACATTCTTAGGTGCTGAACAAGTTTACTTAATGCATTTTGTTAGAATTAATTAATAAAAATTTGCGAATTATAAGATTTTATAGAATTTTATTAATAAAATCTTATGATTCATAAAATTTTACTAATTTATTCTAACAAAATGCACTAAGTAAACTTGTCCAGCACCAAAAAAATATATTTGGACTCAGACCAGTCTGCAGACTTCGGACCAGCCTTAGACCAGACTCAGACTTGACTAAAGGTCTGAATATAAAAGTCCAAAAATCAGACCAAACTTAGATTTAACTAAAATCTGGTTCAAGTTGGTCTGTAGGAGCACTAAGTACCTCTTTAAGATCACATTAAATATATTTTTTATATTGTGTGATTGTAAAGAGGTAATTCTATTTAAGCACACCTCTATATAATCACCAAAAAATGCTAGCCAAATAGGGTGATTATACAGAGGTATGACTGTATTCATTTATTAATAACCCTATCCCTAAACCCTAACTCTAATACTAAAAAAACCTCAAAAATTTTCTTTAAAAAATTTTAAAATTTTGTTTAAAAAATAGAAAAATTTCATTTTAATCTGATTTCATTTTAATTTGTCACATTATTTGAATGGGTCTAAATACAGGTTTGGGTTGTACATTTATGGGTTTGGGTCTAGTCCATTAACCAAACCAAACCAGACCTAAACTAGATCCAGATCTTTTATAGAATACTATTAGTAATGCTCTAACCAATGTCTAACCCAAACCTAACTATTTAATTTATTACTTTAATTTTTTCACTTTATTCAATTAGTTGATTGTTTTAATTTTTATATTATACCTGATTTCAAAATATGATTGGCTTGTACTACAAAAAAGTCAATAATTAGAAAATTTTTTGTGAATGAGCAACTAGTATCCTGAAAAAACAGTTGTACTCTCATATAGTCATCTTCCTTATAGTCACATTTTCTATTTAATCACTTAAAAATTTGGTCCCAATTATATTTATATTAAATTTCTTTCTATAATATTACAATTTTTATATAAGCACTATTACCAAATTTTACAATCAAATACAGAAATATAAATAATTTATTTTTATAAAAGCACAATTTTTGTCTTTCCTAGTATTGGCAGAAAAATTTTTACTGTTATATGATATCTAACAAAATTTTTAAGTTTATTTATATTAGGATTAGGATCTATTTAGAGTTAGTATTTTGAATACCTAATAGTAAAATCATTCAAGAAAAACTTTTTGTTAATGTGCAGAAGATGGTTTTTTATATAGATTTTGAGTTATAAGCGATTTTTGACTATACAAACATCTGTTTTGAACTTTTCTAATTGCATAATATTACATTAAATCATAAGCTTATTTTTGTTGATCATTATATGATAGCAAAAATTACATAGTAATTTTTTTGGTAGTATTACAATTTTTTATAAAATCACAATTCTAAATTTTAAGGTTTTTTTAAATAATAACAATTGTCTATTATATCATTTTTAAAAGCAAATTTACTAATAGTATAACAAAAAATTTGTAAAATTTAATCAAATTACAATATTGGTTTTCTTAATAAACAATAATTAAAATGGTCTCAAATTTTTACCATAGATATTATCAATATTCCTTTATACTATATTAAAATTTAAGCTTAATTAGATTGATAGTTCTTGAGGAATTGCTTGTAAACAATAGTTAATTTTTTTTAAAAAAATTAATTATTATATACAAGCAATTTCTCAGGAACTAACAAACAAATTTAGCTGAAATTTAAATATATTATAAAAGAATATCAATACTGTCTATAGTAAAAATTTGTTCTATTTGATTTATTGATTATCAAGAAAATTGATATTAATGTTAATTAAATCTTATAAATTTTATATGCTAAAAAATTCATAAGATTTAAGCAAACTTTGTTATCAATTTTCTCAATAACTATTAATTTAAATACAATCTTTGGATAGTGAACAGATCAGAAATATATACACGTCACTTTGGTTATATCGACATTTTTGAGTCATTAGTAAAAAAATTCAAAATGTCGATACAGTGAGTTATACCAACATTTTAATTAAACTTTTTAAAAAAAATAACAGTATAGAAAGATTTTACTATAATGTCATTATATTCAGATGTTGGTATAATCAGAGTGACGTGTATTTGGTTCTGTTCAAATTTCATTAATTTGTTTTTTTAAAGGGTAACTTTGATATATTAATAGTTGCTAGAACTGCACCATATTATAGTTGGGCAAATCTAGCAAAACAAGATATATCAAATAATTAATCTTGCTTTACAAGATGTAGCTTAACAACATAATCAAATGACCAAAGAATCTGAATTAGTATTTGCACAACTTAAAACATTAGAATCAATTCATAAAAAAACAGAAAATAATCAAAAATTAAAAATAGAATTATCTGCATTAATTAAAGATACTCAAAAAATTTTATATAAAAGAACAAAACTTCATGATAATTATTTTTTAATAGGTACAAAATATAGAAATTAACCAATTTTTTGAAGTATTATTTATTATAAATTTACAATCAAATTATAAATTAATTATAAATAAATTATATATATAATATATTTAAATTATTCATATAATTGATCCAAATCTTGAACAAACAATGACTACATCAAATTCTTTAAAAATACAACAATTCTATAATAATTTTTTAAGTGTATAAGTGAAGATTGTTAAATATGCCAACCAATTCATGATCAATTTGAATTATTATCTTTTTTACCTAATCCAGAAATTTCTGCCAGAAAAGTTTTATAATAAAATTTTAAATTATTAATTTATTTTGTTAATAATTTTTAAAATATTTTATAGATAAAGAACATTATAAAGAATTTGACAAACTATATGGGCAATTAACTAATAAGCAATGCCGATTATCACAAGAAACTATAAATCAAGAATCTCAGACTGGTATTTTTATAAATAGACTTCATTTATAGTAATACAGCTCTAGATGAAGAAAATTCCAAAAAAATTATACAATATATTGAAGGTATATCTTATAGTTGTGGGTCACCAATTCTTCCGGAAGACCATTCACTTTTTAATCAACTTCATATACATCAAAATATTACTTGTGATTCATCTATTGAACAGAATTATTATTCAAGTCGTTTAAAGGGTGTTATTGATTTATGTTACTAGTGTGGAGCAGAGGATGGTATTATTGATCATTCTGAATGAACTAAAATCGCAGTTAAAACTATCTATCCATTGTTTGCTTTATGTTATACTAATGACCGTGAATCGTCTACTCGTGCACCATCTGTATTTCGAGCAAAAAACAAAAAAGTTCGCGTTTAACATGTATATTGAAAATAAGTCAATAAATCATATCATTTATATGAGTGAAATATAAATTTACAATCATGTTTATTTATCAGTTATTATGATTGTTTAAATTATCCCCCTACCCCCCATGCCTGAGCCGACGTTAAACTAATAATTAACTTTGAACGGCCTAATATAAAAACAATGATCGTTTTCTTTATGGTTTTATTAACATATTCTTAAACATAACTAGTATGTACCCGTCGTTTACGCTGACGGTGCATAAACTATCTTGTATGTTCTAAAAAGTTATTCTCTATAAAATTAATCATTTACAATACGAATAAATAAGGCTACATTATTTAGAATTTAGTTTAGTTATAAAAAAATTAACTTCAGGTATACTATAATATAGACTACAATCCAAAATAATTCAGTTAGGATGTTAGTAATAAGGCGTATAGGAATAAATTGTTTGTTATTTGATTTATGTAAAATTTGTTTCTGACATTTTTAACTAATACTCCAAGGTTGCATGTTCTAATAATATGACTGGTGTGGGATAAGTTTTGTTTCGGTTGTGATCCGAACGATTTTAATATAGATTTTTGCGTTAGCTAACATTCTAAGAAAGAAGTACGAAGTATGCTTTATTGTTTATCTAAAAGTATGTAAGATTTTTATTGTTCGGTAGGGTTTGGGGCACGGGAAAAAAATTAGGCATGCCCATATGGGCATGCCTTGAGCTAAGGCATGCCCTTCATGCCCTTTTTAAATCATGTGATTGATATATAGTTTGCAGCTTTATAAAAATCTTACATGTTGAACGTTTCTACCTTTACCTGACCCTATTACCAATTAAAATACTCTTTATGCATCACATGACAAGGGCATTCTTTTGGTCTTGGGGCATGCCCTGAGGGGTATGCCTCATGCCCCTGTGCCCTAAACTCTAAAGTTCGGTCATTAAAAAATAAATAAATAGTTGATACGGTATTATGGTAGTAATTATGTGAAGTAGATTAATTAATCAATTCTATTCTGTAATCAATTTACTTTAACGGCATTTAAAAAGGTCAATAATCCTGCATATTCGTTATAGCGGATTTTAAAAAAAGTCGGTCGTCGTGCATCCCATCACGTTACTCGTAAGATTTTAATATATAGATAATTAAACAGGTTTACAAATTTTTTTTGTTTTTACATTGAATTATGTATATAAATAATTTATATCTTATTCTTTTTTGTTTCTTCTGAGACTTAAGTTTAACCCCCTCCTTGACGAATCAGAATCCGATGAAAGTCTGCCTGAATCCCCGTTAAAATTTTTTGGAGTATATTCAAGTTTAATATGCAGTTTTCCGTCTTTCCCGTCAATTAAATCTACCCAACAGTCTTTGGTATAATTATCAGGCTGAATATGTTCCCACAAATTTAAATGATATTCACCAATAGTGACATCCTTGCCAATTGTATTAAAATCCCTAACTGAAAGATCGATCATCAAAGGCGAACCACTAGGATTTGGTATTTGTACCGAATCATCCCTGTTACAAATAGGAACCTTTAGTTTATTGCCTTACTCAGCAAGCATTAAAACTTACTGTACTAAAATTTGTCCAACAAACTTACCATCTTGGAGTTAATGTTTTCTTAATGGTTTGTGTTTTATGTATTTCTTTTTTATTAATACGGACCCTCACGTATGGATCACTTGTGCCTAAAATTTAAAATAGAGTGAATCATTTTTGCTCAATATGTCAATAAAATGGTTCAATTTTAAATATTATGAATAATTTTTTACCTCCTCTATCATTGGCAATTAGATCTTTAGCTTCGATGAGATGCAAAGTCAAAATTCCAGGCTCGCCAGTAGTTTCTGTAAATTGTAAAAAGAGAAAAAATAAATACTCAAAAAATTATATATTATAAATGGTATATATCCTTAAAGTTTAAATATATTATATAAAAAAGCATCAATCATAAATTATTCTACGTAATTTGACTTACCAGAAGCGCTATATGCAGAGGGTTGAATTTCCCTAGTACCTATAAAAATATATCATTTAATTTTTTAATATGATCAATCCGTATAGGTAACATGTATTAATTTTTCAACAGAAAGTAATATGTAATATGTAAAATGTACAATACCATTTTCTGCACTACTAGGTGAAAGGAATGTTTCATTTTCTTTAGTTGGTGATTCATCATTCTTAAGCTTGTTATCTTTATCTTTTTTTTTCAAAAGCCCAAATCCAGAACCGACAGCACTTGCTCCAGAACTTACAAAGCCTGCTCCAGTTTTAAAAAAAGTATCACCACCAGCAACTACAGTGCCACCAATGCCAGTGCCTATGTTAGTAAGTGTCCTTGTTGCACCAGCTATAGTTCCTGTAGTCAACCTCTTCTTCGGGAGCAGTACTGGAGAGAAAAGCAATGAGAGATTGACAAAGCCGGCAGGCTTATTCGTTTTTGAGTCACACAATTGTACCCTTCTATTGGCTTTTTCAAAAGTTGGCAAGTCAGAAAGGTCAAGTTTACCGACGCCAAGTTTAGTAGAAGCCTCAATTTTGTTCCAATCAAACACTTCAATAACGAATTCGTCACTAGTACGCGAGAGCTAAAAGAATTTTTCGTATACATAGATTAAAGAAATAAAGTTTAGAAGGATGTCCAAAAAAAGATTGATGATTGATACATACCACATTTATTGTGAACTCTTCGTTTTCAAAAGTAGGATTTAAAGTTTTTTTAACAGCCTTTGTCTTATGAACCTTTTCCCCGTTTAGACTAATAACGGCAAAAGGATCACTTGTACCTTTGGTTAACGAAAAGGATTTGAATTAATCGGCTAAAAAATGTGATAGATTTAAAATTTAAGTTTTCCTATTTACCAGAACTATCGGCAGCAGGTAAGTCTCCAGCGTCCTTTACTGTCACTCTTAGCGTGCCCATGTCTATATTAAAAAGAAAAAAATTAGGTCACTACACGTCAAGTATTCATTAAGTTATATAACCTGCTTACTATTGATGCTCTCTGAGAGTTCTACTTTATAAATCATGGGTATATATCGTACACCAATAATGAGTTTTGAATTATCTAGGCCTTCGATATCGAGCGAAATAGAATCAGTGTCAAGTCGTTCTAATAAATTCCTCACATCCCTTACACAAGCACCAATAGGAGTCTTGTGGTCAGCATATTTGATGTGGAATGACAGTTTTGCAAAATCCAATTCTTTTATGAAAACATCAGTGACTTTATACAAATGCATATATTAGTATAGTGATGCAAGAAATAAAGAAAATCACATAACGACCAAAACTAATTAATTACCTTGATTCCAGTCAGGGTTTGCCGTTTTACACCGGCTTGTCGTGAAAGCAGGGTATAATCCATTATCAACATAAAGATCAACAGAAATATCTTTCCTATCTATATTAGCTTCTTTGATATTAACAACCAATATTCCGCAATCTAAAAATGTAATAAAAGATAAGACAAATTATCTATAAAAAACATCAAATAGTTCAAATGTTTCTTTGTCTCACCATAATCAAGAACATTAATGTCTTCAACACCATTTATTTTGTCAACCTCATCTTTTTTCTCGCCTTTTTCTGAAACTTTTTCTGCATCTTTTTCTGAAGTTTGTTCTGTAACCTTCTCAGAATCCTTTTCGGTAGGACTCTTAACTTTTTTTGTTTGTATAGTTGGATAGAAACTTGCTGAATAGAAAAGACTACCCTTGTGATCATCAGCAATCATTAAAGGTGAATAACTATGTTTAAATAGAATAAAAATTAATTCCGGTTTCATGAAACTAAAAAAAAAAAAAAATTTGTTTTACGAAATATTGACAGGTCATGTAATGCATACCTATCAAAAGACTCAGTCGCTTGATAAGTTCCATCTTCGTTCTGCCGAGCCAGTTTATTTACATAAAATTCTACTGAACCAAAATCTTTGCTTTCATGACTAAATATTTGTAAATTTATTGACTCCTTCAAGGAATGTACAGGTATATAATGAACCTCATTTAGCCATTTTGGATTTTGAGTATCTAGCACTACTTCGGTGCGACCACGGTAAGTAGCACTCAACCGAATTAATACATATGGATCGATGGATCTTCCTGCGTAGTTCACAATTTGAAATATTATTAGCATTTAGATAGAATTAGTTTATTAAAATTTGGAAAGAAATTTGATATAAAATTACAACCCATTATCTGCGGGCGCTTCAAATCTTCAGCCTTTTTAATGTGAAGTCTGATCATTCCAATTGCATCTTCTGTGGTAACAAATAAAAACATTATATGTTATTTATGGCCAAATTCTTAACAATTGAAAAGTGTTTTAAGGAAAATGTCATACCATATCCACCATGTTCAAATCCACTGTCAAATAACACCGGTTTCCATGTGCAACTTAATCTCATTTTACCAGATGCGGCATCAGTTACATTAAACCAGTCGTTTTTAGTTGAGGTTAATACATCGATAAAGCTTTGTAGTTTGCTGCTCCAACTACCAACAACCGGATCAGCGGCAAGGTCACGCGCATCTCTAACTTTGACAAACAACTCAGCACCAGCTTTGTTAGTGATAAACATTTCGAACGATTCCTTTTGATAATAATCATTAAACAATACATTAAATAAATATACAGTGCATTAAAAGAAATAAGTAATAAGTTGATATATGTTATACGTACTTCCCAATTTGGGTTATTACTTCTTTTGACGGTCCTTGTAGTATTAACAACCTTCCCGTTCAGGCCTAATTCAGCATATGGATTATACTGTCCCACCATTGAAAGTCTTGGATCAAGATCTTTAGCTTGATGAATTGTGAATCGTAAAACACCAGTATCTAAAAAAAAAATTCGTTAAAAAAAAAATAAATATTTTATAAATATTTTACAATATAGATATTCGTAAACACAAATAACATACTGGATTCTGGAGCTGGGTCGTGTTCAGTAGCTTCTACTACAGGATACCACGTTGTGCCAATCTTGATTTCTCCGCGTGATTTTCCACCATATATTACTGGCAATGTACTATACAAATATCAAATAAATACGATTAACTTTGTGAGAAAGACGAATAGTAATAATATTATCATAATAATAATATGCTACTCTTACACATCTTCTTGTTTTGGGTTCTCTTCTAATGTTGTCAAAGAAAACTTGGCAGTGCCAAGTGGTTTATGACTAGTAAGTTCGTTGTAATCATATATTTCAAAATTTAAATCTTCATTCAAAGATGTCAATATCAAGAAACATGTCTCATCCCAAACAGGGTTCAACGAGTCGTAAATTGTTTTTGTTTTAGCAAGTAATTTATTTCCATGTAAAGTCACTTTAACATAAGGATCAGAAGCACCAAACGTTTCAACATTCCTTAAACCTTTTGCACTCATGATTTTAAGTTTAAGTACACCAAGAGCAGATTCTATTGAAAATAAGACACTTTTAGAACCAAATAATTATAATAACGTAAAAAAAAAAAAAAGGAAAAAAAAATTTTTTTTTTTACCGATAGGAATTCCGCCGATAATGCTCTCAAGATCTAATTCATATACATTTGGAGCGTACATCATAGGACGTAATGTTGCATGAACTTGATCTTGAATAAACGAATGTAACCCAGGAATCTAATAATATTGATAGTCACCCAATTATTTCTTATATCTAAGACAAATTATATATTAAATCAATGCCTTACATGGCTAATGTCAAATCCGAGCATTTCACCACCAATTGGTTTCAAAACATAATCTAACTTTGGCTCTTCCAAGAAACTTATTGAAGCAGTTTTGATATGTGGGAATGTATTTACTAACTTCAATTTGACTTGAATAATTCCATATAATGACAAATCTTCAAGTAATACAGGAATACCGGCACCAACCATCCCTCTTCCTACTCGAATTGTAAGCACAATTTTTGAGTTAATTTTATTTTTCAATTGAGCCCTTGTCATGTTTGCAAGGTCATTTGGATTAAAAGAAAGTTTCCAATCCATAACCTTTTAACAAAAATTATTAAAAAACTTTAAATTAATTTTAATTTATAAAATTCATAGAATAAGAAATTAACAATAATAAATAATCTAATTATATAGCACAACAATAATTTACCACAATATCATCCTCAGTCTTTGGGTAAGACTTTATAGATTCAATAACGGCAGATTTTGTACCTAAAGTAAAAGTTGTCAAGCGAATTGAATCCACGAATTGGGGAGTTGAGGCAGCCAATATACCATCAGCAATCCCAACAATTGTTGATGATAGTACAGGTTCATATATAAGCCAAAAACGGCGTAAAAATTCGTTCAACCATTCAGCTGATTCACCAGTTATTATATTTTCAAGTTTTTCTCTGACAAGATCACGAGAAATGTCACTACGAGCATTTCGATAAAAACGTTTCGTAGAATATTTAAAGTATGTTCCTAAACAAAGTAATTAAAAAGTGATTAAACAAAATGTTAATAAAAAGAAATTGTATTTATAATTAATGGAATGGGAATGTTTAATCCTTACCAACAAAAGCACAAATTATAATAACCCAACCAAGCCCACCACCAAGAGAAGTAAATATCCATGTAGCAAATATTGAAATAAAAACCACAGCAGCATTCACCCAAAGATTTCCATAATACAATTCGCCCAAATATTCGCCAAAAATATCATGTTCATTATCAGCCACATCAGTTTCAACGACGCTCTGCCAACCTATACGCGCCGCCCACTCTGGCATTTTTGAAGTAGGCTTTAGTTTCTCAGGAAACTCTCCTGGTAAAGTTGAAGAAGTTGTTTCATACTCTTTATCTGGTTTCTGGTCTAAAGTTATGTCAGAACTGACTCCTATGGCGGCCGGGGCTTGTTTTAAACCAATATGAGCACTCCCACTCCCAACCTGTTTTGCTTTTTCTTCAGGAGGAGCGTCAGGGTGAAATATATGTGTTGTACCATCTTTAAGTTCCCTATGTAGTTCATTTTCAAGTTGTCGATTTATTTCGGCTTCAATTTTATCTTTCTCTTGAATATTTTCTTGAGCCATTATGAAAAATGAAAAAAAATTCAATTCTGTTTTAAAGAATTACGATGGAATTAACATTAAATTAAATACTAAAATACGTGGGAAATATTGCATATCAATTTTTAACAGTGCATTATCAAATAAAAAATCTTGGACTAAAATTGGTTTTACACATAACCATCAAATTAAGCTAAAATTAACGAACTTTAAAATAAAAGAGGAAGGGATAGCGCCGGCGTTGAACACAGGAATTCCAGGTGGGCGTTGTTTATATTAAACGCCAAATACAAATTATGTAATTAATTGTAATTCAATGGTTTGTTTGAAATTGTTTCTTCTCTTTTATTATATGATATAAATTTTAAAAATGACCTAATTGACCCGTTAACCCGGGTTTAACTTTTTTTTTTATTTTTTTTTTAAACATAATTCTAGGTGTAAATTTTTTATTTTTTAGATTGAGTCAACTAAGGATTCTAACGATGAGTGCATATTACTTAACTAAAGCGGTTCTACCCAGATCTTATCGTACATCCATCTGTTTAGTTGTCGATCCTTGAGGTTTTATAGAATTTATTATCGTTACTTTATATATACTTACTTTATCTTAATACTGTATATACTTACTTTATCGTTACTTTATATAGAAAAAAACATTTAATTCAGAAAAATAACATTGGGGACGTCTAAAGCTGAACAGATTCTTATCGTTATATAATAGAATTTAGGGCTAAGGTCATCTTAGGTTATGTTAAGTAGATTTTAGGTATATAGTTAGTTATATATAAGCAAAATTGCCTTCCCGGCATTTTTAATTCACCTACCCAAGGTATGTCGTTTTTTTGCATTTTCAGGGTTTTCGCTTTTGCCTAAGATCATCAAAATTCTTTAATTTGATTGGTCACATGTCATGTAATTCCGCTTTGAGACGACCCCATAGAATCCTGGATATCCAATAAAAAATTGTGGCGCAGTTTTGTTATACCAGTATATACTTTAATAAATTCATGAGGATTTATTCTTGCTTATTACTGTATTAGGTAGGGAAATGCCTATCTTGGAATATTCGTTCATATTTTTGATATATAGTGTAAATCTATAAATAAACATCAGCGGAAATATTATTGTTTGTTTATTAACTAACTTTAAAAAAAAAAACTTTTAAAAAATATAATTTAATTCTGATGCAAATTATACGTACGTACGTAATTGATGCGAAAAGTGGTTCTATCTTAGTTATATATCATTATGTAGCTTGTCTAAAAAAAGAAAACACAATACAATTTTGACTGTAAGTTAAACCAAACATGGAACTTATTTTTAAAAAATCGGAAATTAGGACGCGTAATATAAGTAATATATATTTGTGAAAGAGAGACTAATTAAATTAAATGTCGAATTCATGAGATAGATTGTTCTTTTTATTGGGAAAATTTGAAATCACAGTGCAGCAGTGTTGCACTAATTATATCACACTTCATATGATTCAAATCCATTATTTTTTTTTGAGTACGTGACCGATATGCCAAAAAAGCTACCGTACAACTGACGTTTGTCATAATGTTAGATATATACCGTAATATAATATTTGACTTATGTCGACTTCAGATCTGTTAATAGGGTTGTTGTATACTTACTTTATAACTTGCATGATTTCAAGTAAATACAGTATATAAAAATTGCTTACAAGTTACATTGCAAGTTTACAACCCTATCTGTGCATAATATTCGATGATACTCAATCATTCGTTATATATGAACTCGATATAAAGACTAGATAAAATTTAGACTCAAGGATGAAAACTGGTCTGTTCAAAATAATGGATTTATTAATACACCTTTGATGCAGCATAATTAACTTTTTAAATTTTTATTAATAGAACGATTAAAATGAGAATTACTTGTATTCTTTATTATATAATTTTATACAATAAATGTCAGTTATTACGACATATATATGCTATATAATACTTTTGACGTAATCATACGTCACCAAGTTTTTGTACACCTCTAAAAAAGAAGGTATGACTCAATAAGTAACAAAAAAAACTTTTTTTTTGTAATGATCAAAGGTTTATGCCTGAATGATTACTATTATTATTATTATTATAGAAAATTGATTATCCAATCTTGAAAAAATCTGCTGATTAGCCTTAACCGATTTTTTTTATTGACCAGGATCACTAGTTCCCACACCACTAAACAAAGCAGAAGCTAGTTTCTCTTTTTCCGGTGTCATGGTTGTTTTTGAAGCCACTGATGCGGTAGACAGCACCTAAAAATATTGAGCAATTAAAATTAATAATAGCAAACATTTCAACTAAGTTGAACGTTACATGACTAAAGAAAAAAATATTTTGTTAGGAGATACTGAAAAAAAGTCACCTTATCTGAAGATCGCAAGGATGAACGGGTATTACTCGTGTTGTATTTTATAAATCTTTTCACAAAACATAATATTTTGGTTACAAATATATATATATATATATATATATGTAGTATATATAAAAAAAAAAAATAAAACATACTTATCACTTTTTGTGATAAAAGAAAGTTTTATGAATGAGATATATTTAAAATCAATTATGTAATTGAATTAAAAATAGAACAAATTATACCTTTCTGTGCTATTAATCGGTTTATACCCTGCACGGCTCCAACTTTGCGTATTTGGTTGTAGTTTCATTTTTGGTATCAGTGATATCACTGACTGGCGACTGAATGGATTTAATCAACATGTCGGTTATATGACGTATTATATAATATAATAAGATAATTGGTAATATTAAAATTACTACTTTGAATCGATTTCTTCATAATCATTGTAATTAGGCTCTTGCGGGTCTGCCAGCAAACTTGTGTGTTCATGCACATTTTCTGGTGGTAAATGTTCTTGTGTGACTCCAAACCAAGCTAACTGACCAGGAGTAACTGGTGGGCCTATACCTCGACTGCTCTGATTACTTCGATCGTTAGGTAACAATATATCTCTATCACTTTCTGATAATCTAGCATCATCGTAGGTTGGTAGACTTGTCATTATTTGCTTGGAATAATGTGCCATGTTGGGTTTTTCATAAGCTTCATAACGAATTTCAGTCGCTGTTGATAATAAAAATATATAATAAGAAAAGTTTAACTGTTGTTATTGCTAACTGTAGAATTGGTCCCGAAACCTATTTTCTCAGACCGAAAGGTTTAGGATTCGGTTATAAGTTGTGAAACCCTAAACTTGCTGAAATCCCAAATTGTTGCCAAAATCCAAAACTGCTATAAGATTCCAAACTGTTGCCAAAAACTAAAAACTGTTACCGAAATCCCAAACCAGTGCCGAATTCCAAAACCAGTAGCTAAATCCCAAATCAATGCCAAATCTCTAAACTAACATGATTTTCCCGAAACCTAAACCAATATCTAAATCCCAAACCAGTGTCGAAATCCCAAATCAATAAGCTAATATATACTGAAGTTTTAATATTAAAATATATACTAAAGTATGTATTATATGAGTCAGCATATATAAAAATTTTGTTTAGGTTTCGGCATCGGCATTAGTTTGGGATTTAGACAAAAAATATCGTGTACAAAACTAGCTAATACTATAGCCTAAACCTAAAGGGTTTAGGAAGGCGGTAACCATCTCTAATTAACTGCCTTTTCTTTTTTTTTTTTTTTTTACCTGAATTGGTGTCCTCACGAGTAATTGGTATTCGATTATATGGTTTTGCTCCATTTTTCAATGCATTTTCGACGAAATTATCAAGAAAGGATAATGATTCATCAATCTTTAATAAATGAAAATTTAATCTTTTACCGATACCTTTATCAACGTCGTAAAAGATGTTAAAATATACGCACTGTGAAGTCATCAAAATTTTCATAAGGTTTTATAATTTTGTCCAAAAGTTCAAAGTCTTTCGATAAAATTATAAACTCACGGCTTCTCTATAATGTCAGATTCATTTCAATATTATATATAATAATAATCATAAAGTAAAAATAAGTAAGTTAAGTCGTTTACTTGTTTTACATCTCCGGATGATGATTGACAACATTTCGCTACACATTCTATTATATTATCGGGGCAATATTTCATTTTTGATACACATTTTAACAGCGTAGTAATTATTTGAGCCTGAATTTCATAATCAACTAAGAAAAAAAATAAATGTAATAATTAACTTTTTTTTCAACTTTTAGACTTCAACATTTCATTGCTTTTACCTTGAGTTAATAGATCACATAATTTATTATATATTTTTTCTTGAAGTTCAGTAGATTTCACAAATTCTCCTAATATCTAAAATAGTAAAATATTTAATAAATTTAGGTGGAATATATAAAATGATCCAGGATTATAATAAAAATATTCAACCCGAAGAGCCCATGATGTTAGGTTCTTAGTCGTATTATTAATATCACTCTCTAAAATTTTTATCGCTTCTAATACTGCATATTGACGAATTTCTTCACTCTTTTCTTTACTTTCAATACCTATTAAGGCAAATTGGTTAAATTATTTTACTTCTATAAATACAAAAAGTAATATATATATTTTATTTATCACTAACTTTTTGAGATAATCAGAAATGTAGAGTCTACAGCTTTATCGTCTAATAAATCACCAGCAACCTCAAACGTTGTGATGATCGTTTTTACCAACCATTCAGGGCTTGGAAGGAATGTTTAAGTTGCACAAAATTGATAAAATAAAAATTTGTCAAGAACATCAAAAAAATTAAAATTAAAAAAAATAGGTTACAATTTTTATTTTGCAAATTAAAGAGGATATTTTCCAGATATTTAGACAATTCTATTCACCAAAAGTAAGCGTGAAAATTCATCAGTTGTTGAAATAGTACGTAATGCATTGATCATATGTTCCATAACCACTACGACGTTCTGAGAATTAACCATCGCGTAAAGCAAATCTAATGTCTAATAAATATGAATTTATTAAAACGAATATTCATAATATTTATATTAAGAAAATTAATCACAAGTATTTATTTTTTGAAAATTTATTAAAACTCACCTTTCTCTTCAAAGAATCATCTCTCTCTTCTAAACAATCCACAATTATATTCATTTGTTCTTCACCCCACCATTCGCCTTCAATCCACCACATGGGATCGATTTCAGACAAACAGGTTAATCCCAAATATTTGAGATTATGATTATTTGATTTTAAAAAATCGAGTTATTACATTCAATGGGTTAAGATTTGGAAATTTATGAATGATAATAGATAATGTTTGTGGATGTAATCGTGATATTGCACTAATACATTCGAATATTATCGCTATTCGAAATAATTTAAAGTTAATGAAAATTAATACCTCAAATATTGTTCAAAAAAAAAAAACGAACCATAAGCAGCATCTACTCCATTTTCTGCTTTTCTAAGAGTATGAACAATAAAGGGTCCAACTTCTGAACTTATCCTAAACGAAATATCTAATAAGAAATGTAACATCTTGAAGAATGTTATAAATAATAATTTAGTTTTCAACTAACTTTTCATCATCTCGTGCCAATAAACCCATGTTCTCGATTATTTTTATTTGGATCCATGGTGCTGGAACACCATGATAATCGTAGCTCCGTGGCAACCATCTATCAAGAACTTGTTCCAAAATACTAATTAACGAAGGAACCAAATCTTGAATTTATTGGGGTCAGCCTGAATAAAAAAATATAAATATATATAATAACAATAAATAAATAAATAAATAAATATACAATAACCAATAAAGAGTTTTGTGATAATAATACCTTTATAATTCGAGAAAAAGACATAGTATTGAACCTAATACACTTGGATCACGTTCTGTCAACATCTGACGAAATTTTTCATCGAGATGTATCATCGTGTCTGGAGCATCATGAAATAATCTGCTAAATACCATTACAGCTTTCTTACGAACAATATCTCTTATAAAAAGTAATTTCAAAATAAGTTGTTAATATAATTGAATCTAGTATGTGAACAAATTTTAATTAAAGTGCTATTTTTTACTTTGGATGCGATAAAGCTTCCTCTACAAGTCCAAATTCAGCTGGTATCATATCTTTATTTAGCAAATGACATAAAGCGGTCAATGCAGCGCATACTTCAAGATAATTGTTACTCTTAAGATCCTGTGAAAAATACACATTATGATTAACAATAGTTGTGAAATTTAACATCAATTCATATGATTAAAATAAATACCTTTTGTAATGTATTAATTAGCATAATACTAAGTTCATGTGTCTCATGTAAGAATAAGGAACAGGCCAAATAGCCTATATAATCAAGTGTTCAACATTAATTCATTGCCTAGGCAATTATTTACAAGTTTATTGTTTACATTATTTCTACAAATGTTTTTTCGCAGAGAAAAACTTGCCAATTCGTTTATCCCACAATCCTTTAGCAGATTGTGCCAATTTTACGGCGTGAATATGACCAAATTCTACATTATAGCCCAACATTTCACAGTAAATCAATCTAGTTATGTAATCTCTTATTTTTCTCTTTATTTGCGGTAATGCGCATTTACAAAATAATTCAATTTGTATATAAAAAAGAAAAAAAGTTATGAAATATTTTAAAAAATATATACAATTGCATAAAATCAAGAAAATTTACAGATGAAATATCGGGATGATTTAATTTTGTTTTGAGAGAAACAATTTCTTGAGAGACATATCGATCTTCTTCCTTTAATCGATAAAAATTTTTAGTAATTGAAATTTGCCAACTATACGAATTATATCTAAATTATCAATTTTTATAAACTTTTATATGAATGTCTATATTTCTACCTGCTTGCTTCTAGCTTCGCCAACCTTAGTCACAAATTCGAAAAACCCGCGACTTAGTCCTGAGGTCAAATATGTTGTATTTAAGATGGTCGGCAGTCGAGAATTCATGTTTTTTGTACAGATGGATTTATGAAATTGAGATCTATTTTTATGGCTTTTTTCAGCTATACGTATTGTATAAATAAATTTGGGGGTGCACTATAACACTTTCCCGATATAGTAGTATGGAAGCTCCTTATTTAGTTTAGCCGATACAATACTGGCCACGGCATTATCCCGTTAACATATAATTTTATCACATTGAAGATTTCTTTATCACCGGTCAATACGTACGTTCTGGCACCAAGCTTTTTTTTGTCATGTCTTGTCCCGTTCCATACGTCCATCTTATCCCATCAAATATTCCTGTTTTTAACATAAAATTATGCCAAAGTTAAATTTTGAACATGTTTAAAGCAGATTATCATATAAAATTTTGTATCATTGACGCTTTTTTAAAGCCCAAACATTCCTTTCCAATTTTATCACACCTCTGTTCCAACTATTCCGTGTACAAAAACGTTGCCAGCTACAGTAAGATATATTAGTAAATCACATGAACAGGTATCAAATTAATTATGTATCTGCCACACACACTGTATTAGTCATTTTAAACATCTTTGCAATTACTAACAGCTCTTTATATATATATTTTATATATATATAAACACTAGAATGAATTTACTTATGATATTTAAGAATCGTGTAAAAATGTGAAATTATTATGTGTCGTCTGTTGATTTCTGTCGATTCGAAACGCATGTGTCGCTTTTGAATTTCCACTGATCAACGAAGTCATGGAAAATATAAATCTTTGCTTTTTGACTCATGAATCCCTTGAACGAATATATTAGAAATATATATTAATCAAGAAAATTCGACAAGCCGCATTCTAAAAGTCAAATTAGGAATTTATTATAGAAATAAAGTAGATAACTAACGAAATATGCACTCGAACCTCATGAATTTGTAAAATATACAAATAATTGTCTTGTAAATTATTCACTTTAGTTAAAATAAATAGGTATTAATAAAAAAACCCGGATACCCCAACCTGCAGGCAACTGAGCCAATGGAGCTCAGTGGTTGTGCGAATGGAGCTCAAAAAACTAGTATCCATTGACTCCATTCAGAGCTCCATTGGCTCCATTCGCAGTTCCATTGCCAACTCTGGCCCAACCTGTAAGGTTTGGAACCGTTAATCGTGTCGCTTAACTATAAGCTACACGATTAATAATCGTTTAACCATTTATCAATCGTTTAAACATTTTATTAATTGTTTAACCGTTTATTGATCGTTTAACTTTATTCATTTTAACGTTGATATTTCAAGGCTAAGCGTAATAATTCAATCATTCAATAAATTACCAGAATGAGTATAATGTTTAATTCTGTTCATTTAACGTTGATATTTCAAGTAAATAGAGGGTTAGACATAGTCATTTGATCGTTCAATAAATTACTAGAATGAGTATTCTGTCCGTTTTAACATTGATAGTTCAAGAAAATAGCAGGTTAACTATAATCATTTAATTGTTTAATAAATTACTAGCTTGAATATGAAAATTGACTTTATTCGATTTAACGTTGATATTTCAAAAAAAAATAGAAGGTTTACCGTGATAATTTAATCATTGCCAATGTGAGTATTAATTCTGTTCATTTTAGCGTTGATATTTTTAAGAAAATATAGTTAATGTAATCGTTTAATCGTTTAACAAATTACCAGTGTGAGCAAAGTTAATTTTATTCATTTTAACGTTGGTATTTTCAATAAAATAGAGATTAACCGTAATCATTCAATCATTCAATAATTACCAGTGTGTTTAATTCAAATAAATGAGACATCTATGACTTCAAATTCAATCTTAAAAGGTTGACTTGTGTGAAACTACAATGCTTCACTATCATTAACATGATATGTTTATAGCTCCTCTGGGAACTTTCAAGAGGATAACCACCGATCAAATCGATAATACACGTAATTATTAGTCTTATAATCCAAGGAAAAAAATGCCTATAGAAGATACACTATCTCAATATATTGAACTTTACAAAGAATGTTGGAGTAACGATTCTAGGAACAAACTTAATTCTCAGTACTTTAAAACAACTTGTTCCTAATAAAAGTTTGAGTCGATACTATTCTAGTGAAGCATCAAATAATAAGGGCATGTGAACTATCATTGCATTGAATTAGTCATCCTTTCAGCATGCGAATCCTTCTACACGTAAATCTTTCAAATAAAAATTTTAATCAGATCATCAAGCAAATATAGCATCGCACTAACATTTATATCTTCATGACTGGTACTTTAATAACTATTACTGTATATTGGAGAATCATAAGTCATATTGTTGCAAATTTAGAATATATTATTTTTTTTTTTTTTTTTTTTTTAAAGGGAGGTCTATCCTCTATTTCTTTATTAAGATTATAGTATGTGTTACATCAAATGTTACATGCAAGTATTTACTATTACTAAGGAGAGATAGAAGTAAGGGCTGATTTACCCTCGACCTATTCTTTGCTAGAATGGTCGAATAGACCCCTAGACTATGGATTCAAAAAGGATTTTTGTTGGGTGTTTTGCAGTTCACGATGTGGTGAAGGATGTTGTCACGTATTTGTAGGGGAGTGGGTGGTTTGGTTTTCGTAAAGGTCGGAGTTGGGATAGGCGTCGGATTGGGGACTGCCTCGTTGTGTCTGGCAGCACGAGAGGGTATCCAAATATTCTTATA
>QKWP01000295.1:329969-375174 GCA_003550325.1 Gigaspora rosea | reverse complement strand
TTGCTATACAGCAAATAGTAATTGTTAATATATAGATAAATATTACTATAATTAGTGCTTGTAACAATGAATATGCTAAGGGGTTCTTTGATATATCTCCTGTAGTGTTATCTATTGTTGTTACAATAGTTTGGATGGTGGTTATAAATTGTTTTTGAAAGAATATTTGTGTTTGTGAATATGTTTGATCACGTGGGTATATGCTTTGGTTTGTTCTAATATTTTTAATTAAATTATTTATAAATGAATGTTCCTGAATGGAGTAGTTCATATACAGTTACACTAGTATTGTTGTTCTGGTGCAGTAATGGTGTTAAATTTTTCTGGGCGCTTTTCTATTTATATCTTGGTGGTTGGTTATTTTGCAATTGTGATAATTGTTGGGCTAACTGTTCTATGTTAATATTGTTTATATCTAATGGTGTTGTAAATGGTGTTTGGCTCGTTCCTATTGGTGCTTGTGTTAAATTGCGCTTGTAGGCTGATTTCCTTTTTCTAATTTTTCTAATACAGATTCCTAATAATATGGCTATTATTGATAATGCAGCTGTGATTGTTGATAGAATTTCTATTGCTAAAGTATTGTTTATATTGTTGTTTGGAGCATTTGTAGATGTAGCTGGTATTGTGATTTTGGCGTTTGTTGACTTTGTATTTGGATTTCCTTGGGCGTTTGGTATTGTAGAGGTTGGTGTTGCAGATGTTGTTTGTGGTATTGGTACTGAAATTACTATATCGGCTTGTACTATGGTTCGATTTTTCTGTTGATATTGGTATTGTTCTGAGGCTAAAATTACTAATCTTATGAATAATATTATTTGATGTATTAAGGCTGTTTTGGCGTTAATCATTGAGAATTTATTTTGGCGAAGTTGGATGCCTTTCTCTGTTCAATTACTGTACTGTATTGTATTGTTTAGAATTTCAGCATTGAAATACTTTGAGTTCTGAATTAAATGATTGTGTGGGTGAATAATTATGATTGGTTGAATATGGTTCTTTTTGGCGCTTGTTCGTTCTAATTTTTATTTTGTAGGTTCAATGATGGTATGGGTGTATAGTCCATAGGTAACAGTTGAGTAGTTTTTAACCAAGTTTCTCTGGTTTCTTACTACTTTTTTGGATTAAATATAGCCTGAATGGCTTGCTGTTCTGGTTGAATTTGTAGTGGTTTAGTGGTTTAGTAAAGGTGTTAGTTGATTGAGCGCCTTATATCTTTTTTAAGTATTTCTTTGCTCTTAATCCTTTATTGTTTATCGAATGTTAGTTAATACTTCTGTTTCAATATAGTTCCTTCTTTGAGGTAGCTATTCTCAAAGTTAGTACTCAAGAGTGCGCGCTATTTCACTTTTGATGTTCGTTGAAACTTTTAGTCCAGAAAGTTATATAGTTAAATACACTTTATTAACAAGTTTTTCGATAAGAAATATGTTTATATTTAATAAACTTTGATTTTATTTATAATATTTAATATTCGATAGATAATACAGTTAAATAATAATAATATGTAATAATAAATAAGAATATACGCTATATGGTTTAATATCATTTAAGATATTGAGTACGTTGGTGCTAAACTAATATTCAAGGTTCTGTATGGTATACGGTAAAAATATTGTGGTATAAATTTCGATTTTAATACAGTAATATGATTAACGATTTATAAGGGTAATATTTAAAATGTGAATAAATACGATTTGAATACGCAAGAATAACTATCATGTAAAAAATTCGGGTTTAAATAATTATTTTCGATTTATAAAATACATCACGTTAATTTCGTTTTTCTATCTATTTGATCACGTTAACATATTCGTTGTTTACGTGTTATTGTTTTGATTGTTTCTCGGTAGTTACGCCGATTTCTGTACCAGCCAGATTAGTGTTACGGTTCGATTTTCAAGTTTCCGATGTTCGGTTTTCTTCATGGTCCAATTTGTACGAATTTGGAAGATGATCTTCCGGGTAATTTTATGTGATACCCTGTACACGCTATTCGATACATTAGCCTTTTTGTATAGTACATGATATGATTAATGATTCAAATCAACAATAAATCGATCATTTGCATATTTATTTCTCATTATATTGATCTTAATTATTATTTAATATTATTACTATATATAAAATATTGTATCTCTTAGCGACATCCATTTCGTCATGAATTTATCAAGCTCTTCTGCTGTAACAACGAATACAAGTAATAGAAGTTCAAAAAATCAAATATCCAAACTATATCAATGTACTTTATATCAAGTAAAAAGATTCAAGAATATTAAAGGACTTTATCAATACGAGACTCCTATACACTATGATTACAAAACACCTCCACCCGATATTCCTCATTTGCCTTCGAATGCTATTCAGCAATTTCGCAAAACTTTAATATTTTTTATTAAAACAAATTACCACTTAGTTTTAAAAGGGTTCGTATTATTTCGCCGACAATCACTTCACCGACATAACATTTTACTGACAAATACTTACCGACAAGTTCATTTTACCGACAGTTTGTTTCACCGAAGTTCATTTCACCGACAAGTTTTTTTTTCAAAAAGCACCCTAACTTTAGCCCTAATTCTATAATTCTACCTGACCCTAACGACAATGACCAGAATTACTTTGTCGGTGAAATGAGCTTCGGTGAAATAAACTGTCAGTAAAATGAACGTGTCGGTGAATAATTGTCAGTGAAATGTTATGTCGGTGAAGTGATTGTCGATTAATTGATTGCCACTCATTTTAAAAAAACTGGAAAACAGACTATTAAATTCCATGTAGTGAAAGTCAATTTGTTGGTGTGTTCGGACCATGGATTCACCATTATTCAACTTGTAAAAGGAAGTATACTTGTTTTTTCAAAGGGCAAAGTGCTGATGCAACCATGTCAATGATATTACAGGATGCAGAATGGAGTGGGCGATGGTACGAATTAGATCAAAAAGCATATGTAGTGCTATATATTTTATCACTATCAGATATTCAAAAAATGCCTGAAATGAGAGTAGTATATGGAAACAATAACTGATGCTCGCCAAAATACGATTTCTACAGGATTTATTATTATTAAATTTCAAGTTGATACTATTGGTTATCAAATTTAAAGGTTATTTTATCAGTTTATTAAGCATTATTAATTCTAATTTATTATTTATTTAGAGAATTATTTAATTTTGAATATGTATAAAGCTCAAACTTATTCAGCCTAAAGTAAAAATTGCAACCCTTGAAAAGAAATTACAGGACTCTATTTAATATAAATATGCTTAGATCTTTTAAAAGATAATGGTATTCTATTTTAAGATAATATAATAATCGATTCTCTTGTTGTAATATTGCTAAAATTGAGGAAGATTGCGGTTTATTTCCTCCATTCCTTAAAGTTTTATTAAAAAAGAACATTGTTTGTTGATGATTTTTCTTTTCAATTGGGGCACAAGAAAATGCCTTAATTCCCAACTTGCTATGATTTCAAACTATATTTGGAATATGATTATAAAGAAGATGTATATAGGGTGTAATGTCAGATGGTTTATAAAGTTCCTTAATAAATGTTGAAGTATTTGGTATTCCAGATGATGGAGTTAAAAATAACTCATTCATTTTTTTACCTCATTTTCAAATATATCTTCAGTAGTTTCTATATTATTTCATAATTTATAAAGTTGATAAAATTTATCCCAAAGCTGTCTAATTTGTAGCTTTTTGTTTATTAAAAATTTTATTATGATTAAATTCTCAAAGTATCTTAAGTTTTTTATCACCTGTTAATGAGGTAAAATTCCATGTGCGTGAATTGTGTTCTTGCCAGAAATGAAACCAATACCAATTCGTTTCATTTCTTCAGATATAATATTCTAGTTGCATTATTGTTAATATTAGCCTCAGTTAATACCAAGCTCCACAAATGATCAGTAACTCTAAGTAATATATGAAGCTCATCCAGAATCCAGTTTTCCAAAGGTATCATAAAAAATAATGGTTGCCAAATATGTCCAGGACAAGAGCTACAATTATTAATTAACATTTTCGTATCTTTTTGACCCCATTGTTTATTAAATAATCCAATTTCCTTTTTGGTGCATTTACAGTAAAGGCAAAAATATGTTGCATTAGCAGCATTTAATCTGAGACATAGGGCAAGGAATTTCCAATCTGATGAAAAATAAAAGCCAACATTCTACTTATTGTCCCACTCATCAATGATTCCATTATATGAAATATCTTGTAAATCTTGAATTAATGGTGTTAAAACTTTTTGCAAGATTTGATAATCTTTGATACCAGAGTATAAAGCTATAGTATAATGTCGTTCAGGTATTTGAAGATTATTAACATCATTAAGAATTGAACATGTTATCATAACATGTTTAATTTAACGTACCATATTCCTACCATCTCCTAATATTCATAACATAATTAGAGGATTACTAGGATTTAATATATCTTCTTCAATATAAAATGGAATTATATACTTCAAAATATCTTTGATATTTCTATAGCTAGCCTTTCTAATTGATTCGCTTATGCCATGAATTACCTCTTCATCATCAATATGAATTTCATCATTACTTATTGCAAATATTGCTGAGTTGTCAATATTAATATCTATAATATGAAAAGGTATAATATTTTGCATTAGTTTATCAATATTAAGTTTTTCACTACTAATTGTATATTCCCAATTTAATTCTGAAGAAATTTTTGCTATAGACCGAAATGTTTCTCATGAAATATAGTTATAATCTATTGCACGAACATATGCTTGTTTGTTAATTTTTCTAATGGATTATCCTTTGAATAATCAACTATTCAGTCTTGATTATCAACTGACAAAGTAAGCAATTTTACTTGAACTTGATCTTTATGATATAAATGTGTTGTTTCATCATTTATATAGTCATTTACTTTTTTACCAATTTGTTTGATTCGATATCTTTTTCCCAAATTACTAAGTGTCTCAAGAGGGCGAAGAATATTAGATCGATGACGAGAATCTCTAATTTGATCCACACATTTAAGTCGCAATCCAAATACTATAGGTCCAGATAGTGTTGATGTTTCCTTAGAATTATATGTCTTATATTTAAAAAAAGGTTTATGTAATTTAGTGCATATGCGTTGTAATGCACCCATCTGATAAACTAATCAGATCATAGGATAAGATGTAATGTGAAATCAAGAAAAAATAGCGACCTTTTAAAAAATCGCTTGTGGCTCATATTTTTGCTTATGAAACCACTCTTCATGCTCTAACAAAAAAAGTCCTTGCAAAATTTTATTATAAAATCCCCTTTCTCGCCTACTCACTATTCTAACCTCACACTAACCATAACTAACAAAAAAAACGGGTTATTTCAGTTGTTTTGATTTCACATTACACCAATCATATGAGGTGTGCTACAGTGCACATGCGCAAAATTATTAAATTCTTAAAAAAAAAAATTTTTTTAATTATTATTTATATATTAAAAGTTCTTTTGAAAATTTATCTGTGAAACAAATTTGCAACATGAGTTACGCCTTTCCAAGACTTAATCATCTGAGGTCTATCCATGTTATACTCAATTTTAAAACAAGGCTTTAATTGAGTTTTATTGTTAAAAACTGATATGCTAATTAATTGTACATGCTATATTTTGCATTTTATTCTGTTTTCCCCAACTAACTGCAACATTATAATCATCAGGAATTCTATAATATTTACTTTTTTTTTTTGAGTTTTGGTAAGAATGAATGGTGGTGGATAATATCCCTCAGAAATAATAGAATAATGGTAAGTGCCAGTAGATGGATCTTTATATTCAATTTCAGTTTTTCTAGTGTAACAGTTGAATTGGGAAAGCAGTAAAACAAGATAGACAATAGTGCCAATTTAAAGCTCCAACCGTGTACGAAAGGAGGTATAAATATTTAAGTTAGGTAAGTCACGGGGTGTAATAAAGATCGAATATTGGGTTCGTGGAGAGCAAAGGGATGATCTAACACTAAATCACCACAATAAAGTATAGATGCAGATGCTGGTGATGCTAATATGGGGGATACCAGGAACGGAGTTTCATGGAAGTAAAACGAAGGGTATAGTTTACAGCCATCTGAAATGATATACGTCCACAAAATCTCGTATTTGGTTGGTCAGCGTGATCATAAATCTTTCCTTTTCTGTTTTAACGGGCATTTTCGGATTACTTGTGACCTGCGCATTTTCACAGGTTTATTTCCATAGTGAAATGCTAAAGGTGTATATTACATATTGTATACAAATAAAGCTGATATAGATTTATTTAAAATTATTATTGCTCGATCAGCTACTTTATTTCTATATATGAAACAACATATGGGAATGGTTCGCTATCCAAACAAGCTATAGCATTACATACTCGAAACTCAATACCTATGACAAAGCCTCTAGTCTATAAAAAATTGACTGAACCTGTACTAATCATTCTCCCAACCTTTCAAATGCATAAACTGCTGACTTTTTGTTTCCAAAATTCCCTAAACCCCAAGGTCCTACCACACCCTGCCTACTACATGAAACTGCAACAAAGGCAAGATAGCTAACATACATATATAGATAAAAAGAGAATCAGGCGTCATCTTGTAGTATCTATTTCAGTTGCTTGCACTGCCACTGCTGCTGTGGAGTCTTACTGTTCACTAATAAGGACCATGCACTGCCACTGCAGCCGCGGAGCCTAACTATTCATTAATAAGGTTCTTGCATCATTGAAGCCCCGGAGCCTAAATATTTACTAATAAACTCCTTGCACTGCCACTGCAGCCACGGATCCTAACTTACACTAATAAGGTCCTTGCACTGCCGCTGCAGCCGTGGAGCCTAAATATTCATTAATAAGGCCCTTGCACTGCTACTGCAGCCGCGGATCCTAACTTACCACTAATAAGGTCCTTGTACTGCCACTGCAGCCGCGGAGCCTAAATATTCACCAATAAGCCTTGCACTGCCACTGCAGCCGTAGAGCCTAAATATTCACTAACAAGGTCCTTGCACTGCTACGGAGCCTAACTGTTCACTAATTTGGTTATTTCACTGCCACTCTATCACGGAGTCTAACTATTTACTAATAAGGTCCTTGCACTACCACTGTAGCCACAGAGCCTAACTGGTCACTAATAAGGGTCGCTGCACTGCCTCTGCAGCTGTGGAACCCAAAAATTGCTACTGATGATCCTTTCACTGCCATTAGCCGTGAAGCTAAAAAAAACAGACTACAAATATCTACTATAGTTGTGACTGATACTACTAATACTTGCAGTCCACTTAAAAATAGGAAGGGTGGGCGGGAGATAGAGCCAACTTTTACCAAGGCGAGCGATAGCAAAACCAAAGACAACTTCATTCCTTAACATCCGCATGCGCACAGCCACCCATTTCATACTTTAATATGTCCTATTTACTGATAATCATAGAAACCTAATTTGCTAAAATCATACGATATTACAACAAACAAAACTGCACCATTAAACAATAAGCCTCAACCAAGCACTAAACTAACTATAAATGACAAACATCTACATGATCCGAAATAATGACACTTCGTTACTTTGTTGACGAGCTTAACAGATTATACCAGTACGATTACATGAAATGTGGAGGGATGGTTCCATTCAACTTTTTGGTGCGCTATATTTTTTTCTGTTTAGAAGGTATTATGCTTCTCTTTTTTTCTGTTTATAGTATAGTTCATGATTTTTAGAACATATTCGCCATGTAATTAAATTATATAGCGAATATGTTCTAAAAATCTTGAACTATACCATAAATGGAAAAAAGAGATAACCATAATACCTTCTAAACAGGTAAAACTATAGCGCACCAAAAAGTTGAACGGAACCATCCTTTCACATTTCATTTGATCGTACTGGTACATGTCTGTCCATATTAAAACTCTATGATTGGAACAAGGGACTTGACATCTGTCTACTTTTTATAGGTTGATTAGTCATCATGTTTTCATTAGATTAATTCATCAAAAGTTCATTTCACTAATAAGAAATTCTGGCATTATCGTTAGGGTTGAGCTTAGGGTTAGGGTTAAGGTTAGTGCAATTTTTAAAAAAAAACTTATTGACAAACTACAGCTGTCATTTTCTGAAGTTCTTTCGGTTTTATCCTAAAAGCCATCTAACACTTCGTTGTCTTTGGAAATTTATTCTGAAAATAGCGATCTAATTTCTGAAGAACTAGAAGATTCATAAAACAATACCGAAAGGATTTCAGAAATCGTGGGTGATTAATCTTATCAGTAAATTACTTGTTAGTGAAATGGCATGGATCCGAATTATTGTAATATGATTTGTGGTGATATGTTTTACATTTTAGATCATTAATTATTATAGCATATCCGTAATTTAATTAATTATAGCAGCATAATTCAATAATTACATTAATTTATAGCATCGACCTTGCCTAAAGTACTATGGCACTTATTCATGAACTTTTTCTGTTTTTTTTGGAGATACTTTATGTATGGACAATATTGTATATGCTTAAATATAACCTATTTTCTGTTCCTGGTTTTAGTGCAACTTCGTTGCGCAGCTACCTTATATCAATAATTTGATATCAAATTAATAATATCGTAATGCTACACTAATGGGTAGTTGATATGTTTAAAGGGCTATCGGGTGATCGATAGGGATATCAGCTAATCGATAGGGCTATCAGGTAATCGATAGTTAATCAGGTGACTCCCAAGGCTGAGACGATTTAGGAATTTTTAGGTGCTCCAGAAAACAAGGATTTGGGAGACAAGTGGTTACGAAAGGGCTAACTGAGGCTGGCTATGCTAAAGAAGGCGATAATTTGATATGTTTACTTTCTACAAAGTACGTCAACTTGAGGTTGAATATTCTCTGGATAATATCATGTAACAAATTCCAAGGATTTATGAGACAGGTGACACCAAAATTCGAGTCTTAATAATACCGCTTCAAGGTTACAAATCAATTTATCTGTTGAATTGAGTTACGAATGGATTATTAAAGTTACAAGTTGAATTTCAAGATATAAGTATTTTACTTTATTGTGATATTATTTAGAAGTGGGCATGGAACTTATTTTTCTTTATTAGATTTTAGAGAGCTTATATACATGTTTAATTTTTGTAATATTTACGCTACAATCTTAACGTTCACGCAGAAGATTCAACGTTTTTATGTGAATAATCTGACGTTAACGTTTTAGATTCAACGTTATTGCGAAAGATTTCTCATCTGCGCTATAGATTCAGTGTCAGTGTGGAAATCTTAGCGTCAGCACAATATTAACTGCACTGCGCCTTCCCCGCCACATGTACTTCCCTTTTTTGTATAACCAATAGTTTTTCTTGTTTTAGGGTTTCTATCAATATGGGAACGTGTTATATATGAATTCAAATAGATACAATAACAATATAATAAATAATAAAAATATAATAATAATAAAAATATAATAATAATAAAAAAATATCCAATACTACAATTTTTCACTTCGACCCTTCAACGCGTAGATCTTTCCATAATTTGGTATTTGCACTAATTACCAAACTGGTGTTATCCATCATTCGTTTCCAATCTGTAGATCAAATTGTCAGCCATTATTGTATTTCAATATCTGTTGGTTCAAAGGAAATGATCGCCTTTTTTTTCCAGTTCGATCAACATTAATAATTGTTAAGATCGATGAAAACTTGGAAGATCATCAATAAAATATTCAAATTCAAATACTACAGTTTTTTAGTTCGACTTATCAACCTGTGTCATTCGTCAATAGCATTGCTACTTTCTTTTTGCATTTAACTAAGCATAATCTACATTTCTAGCATTGATCATCTTCAACTCAAATTTAAGAAATTTATTACTGTTGCTATCTATTACTATAATACTGTGTATCTGGTAAATTTATTCTAATGGCCATTTTTGAAAAATAGTGCAATTTGTCTTTTTCTTAAAATTTTTTCTCTAACATTCATTTGCCTGGAATGCCAAGTTACAGAATTTGTTTATAATAGCTCATGATAGAGTTCATGATAACTTCAAAGCAGACTAATTCATAATCAACCACATACTGTTGTCAGAATTTTTAACAGTAACTTGCGATATAATCATGGTAACTCTATACAAATTAACTCAACCATAACTACAGCGAGTAAGTTATGTAACCAAATTTTTTACAGTAACTCACAATAGAAATCACAATAATTCAAATGCAAATTAACACAATTTTAACTACATTGTATGTTATGTAACAGAGTTTTTTACAGCACTGTACATCACAATAGAATAAAAATAATTCCAATGCAAACTATGTGTCATCAGAATAGCAAGTTCTGTAGTGGAATTGTTTATAATACACATAGAAATCACCATAATTCCAGTACAAGCCAACTAAACCTTAACTACATACCATGTACACCAAAATAAAATGTTCATTTAGAGAGGATGTATATCTATTAAACATACCACTCAACTACAAACTCCCAAAATCCCAAACATAGTAAAATTGTCCTAAAGCCCAAATTCCAAAATCCAAATCCCAAACATAATAAAATTGGGATTTGGGATTTGGGACGAGTAGTTTTTGTGGCAAGTATAATATCTATAGAGGGAATTTTGTGTGCATTTAAGAGGGTGCAATTATAGAGGTCTGACTGTAGTAGGTGCTGTAACAATTTTTTATAGCAGAAATCATAATAATTCTAATACAAACTAACTCAACCTCATACTGTGTATCACTGGAAGCTCTGTAACAGAATTTTTACAGTAACACATGATAGAAATCACAATAATTTTATTGCCAACCTTAACCACATATTATGTTTCACTATAATAGAGAGTTAAGTTCTGTAATAATTTTTTTTATATTAACTTATAAAATAAATCACAATAATTCCAATACAAATTAACTTAACTATATAGTGTCACTAAATTAATGAATAAGCTCTGTTACAAACCTTTTTTATGAAGCAAACTAACTCACCTTAATCACATATTGTGTGTCACTAAAATAGTAAGTTCTGTAACAATATTTTGTATTAACTTATGATAGAATTCATAATAATTTAAATGCAAACTAACCCAACTACATGCTATGTGTTACTAGAATAACAAATTTTATAACAGAATTGTTTACACTAATTCATATTAGAAATCACGATAATTCTAATACAAGCTAACTTAACTTTAACTTAACTACTTACTGTGTGTCACTGGAATAGCAAGTAAATTTTGTAATAATTTTTTACAGTTACCAATAATTCTAATACAAACTAACTCATATTATGTGTTACTGGAAAGTAAGTTCTATAACTGAAATTTTTTGATAGTAGAAATCATGATAATTTCAATACAAACTAAATCAACTTTAACCATATACTACTGTATGTGTTACTAGAATAGCAAATATAATTTTTTATAGTAAATCACTATAGAAATCATGATAATTCTAATTCAAACTAAGTCAACTACATACTGTGTATTACTAAGTGCAAGATCTATAAGAGAATTTTTTACAGTAATTCATGTTGAAAATTTATATTAATTCTAGTACAAACTACCTTACCCTTAAACAGTTACTGTGCATAGCGAGTAAGTTCTATACCAATTTTTTTGCAATAACCCACACTAAAAAACATAATAATTTTAATACAAATTATCTACATATTGTGTATTACCAGAATAGCGAGTAAGTACTGTAACAATATTTTATAGTTAATACACAATAAAAAACATGATAATCCTAATACTAATTAATTTAACTATAATTGCATACTGTGTCATTGAATAGCATGTAAGTTTATAACAGAATTTTTTTACAATAATTTCGACACAAACTAAATTATGTACTGTATATTATCAGAGTGGTGAGTAAGCACTGTGGCAGGATTTTTTCACAGTAATTCAAATACAAATTATAACTCATTTGTCATCAAATTAGTGTAACAAAATTTTTACAAAAATCATGACAAAAATTATATTAAATCAAATTCAAACTAACTCGATTCAATTCAATGCCGTACCAGAGTAGAGACACAGAATTTTTGCCGTAACTCATGATAAATAATATTTCAATGTAAACTAACTCTACCTTAATAGCATTCTAAATGCCACTGGAATAATAAGTAAGTTCTGTAATATAATTTTATAGAACCTATGATAGGAATATGACAATCCTAATGCAATCTTAGCCATATACTATGTATTGCTAGAATAAGTTCTGTAACATAATTTTTATAATAACTCATGATAGTATACATAATAGTTCTAATAATAACTTACTCAACCTTAATTATATCCTGTGTGTCAATAGAATAGCATGTAAGTTTATAAATAATTTTGTATCATACCAATGCAAATTAACCTACATATTGTGTCAGTGATGTTACCTCATAATAGAAATCGTGATAATTCTAATGCAACCTTAATCACATTCTGTCTGAAATAACAAGTAAGTTCTGTAACAGAAGACTAATAATAGAATTCATGATAATTTTAATACAAACTAACTCAACTTTAATTATATACTGTGTTACCAAAATAGTGAGTAAGTTCCATAATAAATTTTTTTACAGTAATCTACAATGCAAACTACCTCAATTTAACCAACACTATGTGTTATGAGAACAATTAGTAAGTTCTGTAACAGAATTTACAGTAACTCTTTATAGAAATCACAATAATTTAACTAAAACCAACTCAACTTCAATTACACATTTGTTACAGAATAGCAAGTGAGTTCTGTGTTTTTTGCATTAATTTTACAATGTAATTAAACCTTAACTACATACTTTCTGTTACTGGAGTAGCAAGTAGGTTTTGTACCAGAGTTTTTGTAGTAGCTTATAATGTAAACTAACTCAATTTTAATTACATGTCTCTAGAATAACAAATAAGAATTTTTACAAAAACTCTTGGTATAAATTATGATAATTTGAATAAAACCATCTCAACTTTAACTGCATATTACATCACCAGAATATCAAGTAAGTTCTGTAGCATGTTGCTTACAATGGAAATTTGCAAATTAACTTTAATCACATATTGTGTCATTAGAATAGCAAGTTCCATACCAGAATTTTTTATAGCAACTCCATGATAGTTCTATTACAATATATCTCAACATAGCACCAAGCTCTGTAACAGAATTTTTTACCGTGCCTTATTATAAAAATTACATTATTTCAATAAAGTTAACCTAATCTTAACCACAAACCATGTGTCAACAGAATGGCAAATGAGTTTTTAACAATATTTTTTATAGTAGCTCATGGTAAATTAACTCAACCTTAACCACACACCAGAATAAGTTATATAACAGAATTTTTTACAATAGAAATTACAATAATTCCAATGCAAACCAACTACATACTGCATATCACCAAAGCATAAATATCCGATACCCGATAGCTAACTATTGCTAACAATTTGTGCCAAAATCTGATCTCTATTGGCATATGACAAAAAATATCGGAAGCATATCAGGTAAAAAATAAATATCGGATACCAGATATTTATTATTTACCTGATACGCTTCCAATATTTTTTGATGAAATCAGATTTTTAATGCAAATAGTTAAATATCGAGTATCAGATATTTATGCTTTTGACCTGTGACCAGAATGGTAAGTTCTGTAACAGAATTTCTTACAGTAATACACAACACAAACTAACTCAACCTTGACCACATACTGTGTATTACAAGAATAGCAAGTTCCATAACATAATTTTTTTACAATAACTCACAATAGAAATCATGATTACTTTGATGCAAACTTAATACTATAGTTAACAAAATAGCAAGTTCTAGGTATAACAGTATTTTTTACAGTTGTATACGATAGAATTCATGCTAATTCCAATACAAACTAACATAACCTTAGTTACATAATGTGTGTCACCAGAATAGTGTAAGTTCTGTAACAATTGACGCATGATAGAAAACACAATTTTTATGTGAAATTATGGTAATTTAATTTATACTATATGAGTGCCGCCAAGGGAAAACCTGCATCGGGATTTCAATTATATTTTGTACCAGACAAAATCTATTTAATTTCTTAGGAACTAGCACATGATCATGTGGCGGCTTCGCCGCCAGGTATGATTTAATATCAGGCATGTTAAACATTACTAATAAGTTCAACTTTTTTTAAATTTGAATGATTTGGTCTGATATACCGGGATAAGTCTTTATTGATATGCGATCATAAATATGATTTATGCATAATAGAAGTGAAAGGATATAGTCTCAGAAATAGACAAGATGTTATCTGGGTATCAACATAAGATGTTGCGTATTTAATCCATGGCATTGACTGACGGTTTCCTGGGCTTAATAATGTTAAGTGGGTATTAATGTGAAAGTGATTATCATAGATAGGATTTGCCTGATCGGTGGTCTGTTTGTGATTATCCTTGATAATGAACTTATAAATTATATAGGCTTAAAGTATTATCATTTTTAATAATATTAGAAAACGAAAAAAATTTTGTTAAAGAAGATTACGTGTTAACAAATATATACGAAAGAATTTATCATTTAAAATTAGAGAATGTGTAATGTGGGATAAATGGGATGTTTATTATTAATAAATTCGAATTCATCAAGGGTTTAATAGGAGAATAAAATTAAGTGAACTATACACTATCTTTTTAAGTTTTAAAAAAAAATTAAATTTCTATCTCGACCTTTATCAAGATAATTCGATCTTTAGCTCATGGAAATAATTTTGTTATTAATATTTACTAGGAATATGAGAATAGTAAAAGTAATCCTTTTTAAGTGAAGTTTTGGGGTTAACGATTATTTTTTATTATTCTGGCACAGTGTTTATAGACGTTCTTTCGAAGGTCGTGTGGTTTCTATAGTGATTTTGGTATTAAATTGTAAGTTATAAGTAAGTTACACAATCTAATAATCTAAATAAGTGAAAAAGGTAAAGCGTCGCGCTAATGCTGTGAGTCTTGTGAATTAATAAGCTAAAGTAATGTGATAGCTTAAATTACCTACTAAATCTTTGTTCAAATTACTTATTAAACCTTTGCTCAAATTATTTTTTATACCAGTGTTATAAGTGGCGCTTTGCGCCACACAACTTAGTTAATAATTTTTTTAACTATAATAGATTTTACTAACTATTGCAGTACATACAGTATGCAGTTAAATTATACTTAGATGTTTGAAATTACAAATTCGTTTAATGTTCTCCCTCCCCATTTTCAAGAGCTCCTCTTTGAAATTAAACAGGAATTAGTAGTAAGTATATTATTAGTAATTGTTGTATAGTGATTTAGCTTTTACGTAAATTACTTTGCCTATCTATACAGTAGAGTAATTAAAAGTAAAAATTCAAGTTCTCACTTTAATGAATTAGCCCATAATTATAATACAATCAATTCCTGGTCATTGTATTATTTCTATTATTCTCTATAACAATAACTAAACATTGTTATTGTAAAAACACTAAAAAAATGCTCGATATTGAAACTGGTAATACATATAGTGAATTACAATTCTCAGGGCTAAATTTGTTATTTAAGAAACTTAAATTTCACTTCCAGATTTTTATTTTGTTACACTCAAATGATCGTTAGATATGAACATAATGCAGATAAAAAAAATTAAAGATGAATAATTAAATACTATACCAAATCTGAAATTATTAAAATTCCTTTTTTATAAGAATGCTTAATTTTGGTTATTATGTGTTATAATATGATGTGATTTGTATAAATATGAAAAGTAAACCACTTAAATGAATTAGTGACATTATCTTGAATAACTTAAATAATTCGATTACTAAATTGTTGTAAACTCAACAACTAAACTAAGGCGAATATGTCCCTTAAAAAATTATTAACTTCAGTTAATAAATGATCATTAGGTTCATATACATACTAAATCAGAATGAATAAAAATTAGGTTAATTGCTTACCTTAAATATCAGATATTTTGACCAATTATAAAATATTTTTATTGTAAAAAAATCTGTTATATAGTATGTAATTAAGATCATATTAGTTTTGTATTGGAATTATTGTAATTTTATCATGAGTTACTTTTTGAGCATACCTTCTATTCTGGTGGACACAGTAAGTATTTAAGTTAGTTTGCATTAAAATTATCATGATGTCTATTGTGAATTATTGTAAAAATTCTGGTAAAAAATATACTCATTCCAGTAATATACAGTATGTGGTTAAAGTTGAGTTAGTGAATTGATGTTGCATGATTTCTGCTGCTGTGAGTCACTGTAGCAAAAATTGCTCTTTCAGTGATACATAATGTGTTGTTAAGGTTGAGTTAAGTTTGTATTGGAATCATAATTTCTATTGTTAATTACTAAAAAAAAATTCTCTTAAGTTTGTATTAGATTTCTATTAAGCGCTACAGAATAGCAGAGTCTTTTTCAATTTTTAACAACCGCCCTACCTTATTTAGTGCTTCAAGAGTGCATCGATTGTAGACCGTATTTGCATGAGGAGAGTATTCCCTGCATTTAGAATACCAACTAAAAATTCCAATTATAGAACATGATTAAAAATTTGTGTTCGCAAAGCAGGAAGGTGCTCTCCTTCATGCAAATCTGGGCTACACTTGATGCATTCTCAATGCACTAAAATTAGGTAGGACAAATATTAAAAATCGAAAAAGACTCTGCTTTACTATTTTTATACCAATTTTATATATCGTAAATTATCAAGATTTCTACTTTGTGTTTGCAAAGCAGGAAGATGCTCTCTCCTCATGCAAATCCAGGCTATATTTGACACACCCCGACACACTAAAATAAGATAGAACAGCTGTTAAAAATCAAAAAACCTCTACTTTACAGAACTTTGATGGTGACAGTACACCAAATTATCATGATCTCTATCATGAAGTAATGTAAAAATTAGCATGGATCTTGCTCACTATCCCGGAGATCATAGTATATAATTAAAGTTGAATTAGCTTGCATTGGTATTACTGTAAAAAGTTCTATTACAAAACCTACTTGCTATTCCAGTACACGTAGTATCCAGTCAAGGTTGAGTTATTACTGTAAAGCCTCCTATTTTGTTATTCTAGTAGAAAGGTCGTTTAGACATGGTTATCTGTAATTTTCTCTGAAAATTCTACTGTATTTAGGTATAATTTTATTTGTAAAGCATAATGTTTGCTTATTTAAAGTTCGAAAACTGGATGGGTTGCTCTTATTCATTGTTAATATTCGGTATTTCTAATTCATATAATTTACTATCTGTGAAAAAGTTATTATGCAATGGTTTAATATAAAATGAATGATCATATAATTTTATATAAAAAATTTCAAATTACCTTGATTTGTATAATTATTGTTAAATGAAATAAAACAACTTTTATACAGCGAATCAATATTCATTTGCATATCTTCATTTTTTATATTTTGTAATTTTTTATCTGATTCCAATAATTCTGATAAAATGGTTTCGTTATTTTGCCATTCGTAAACTTCTTTTGCAGTTGGTCGTTTTTCCGGATCTGTGTGCCTACATTTCTTCATCAAGTCTATATAGCACATTGCAGTATTTTCGTGAATAGGTGGTTGTAAACCATCACATACTTGGATCTGAAATTGTATCTTAGATTGTAACATGGAATCTTGCTCAAAAGGTACAGGTTTATCATATAAAATTTCCCACATAATTATACCAAAAGAATAAATATCAGATGCTTTATTATGTGGTTGTTTGTTCAAAACTTCAGGAGCGATATAGGGTAAAATTCCACAAACTCCATCGGATTTTGATTTTAATTCAATATTGGCAGTTATCGAAAGTCCTAAATCTGCGATGTATACACTTTTTAAATTATTTAGTAGTATATTTCTGCTATGTAAATCCCGATGAATAAGATCATAAGAATGGATTATCTGAAGATCTGATGCAATACATTGTAGCAGATTTAATTTATCATTCCAATTCATTTTTGCTATTGCATGTAGATTTTTGCGCAAACAACCTAATTATGCATATTTCATGACAAGAATATAATCTTTAGAAACGTCATCCCTTGATATACCAAAAATTTTAAAATGTTGAATCTTTAAGACCGATATCACAATATTGTTAAGAAAAAAATGAGTTAGCATAAATAACAAAGAATCATGTGATTAACAGCAATATTTCATAAAAATTACCTTAATGATAAATTCTTCGCAATAATTATTTGATTTATGAAGTAATTTACGCGCAACAGATTCAATATATTTCGAATTTTATCATACCATACAGCGTAATATACAGTTGCAAATCCACCTTTACCTATCTCAATAATATTTTTAAATTCATTATAAGAAATCCAAGATATCTGATATTTATTTTTACTAATAATATTTTTTCAAGTCGTCATAAATTTCTGAATTATATCCACTCGTTTGTGCCTATAATTTATTTGTATAATTTAGTAATAAATAATTTAATATCTAACTTATAATTTTATAAAAATTAACAATAATATAATACCTATTGTTAAATCTTTTTCTCTATCGACCATTTAAAGTAGTTAATAAATAAGTATATATAATATTATATACCGATATATAATAAATGAGTGTTTTATGTATATAGTTATTGATCTGGAGATATCAAGTCAATCAATCGTATACCAATATCAGGTGTAACTATCTTTTTCATGTCTAGAAGATACTCTTATGAATTCACTTTTTCTAAACAATTATAGGATCGCTCTAATATTATACTAACTTAAACATGACATTAAATTATTATTCTTTTGTTTACACTTGATCTTATGATTGAATTGTGATATGTATCAATTCACTAGCTCAAATTTAAATTCTATATTTACCTTTGATACCAGCATTTGACTTTATCTAGATCTCTTGTTATTCCAATTCCATTTCGATAACATTCTGCAACTGAAGACATTCCATTAGCGTTCCCCATTTCTGCAGATTTTTGATAATAAATGAATGCCTTGTGTTCATCTTTTTCAACTCCAATTCCTCTTCGATAAAAATTTTCAACTGTAACAAATAATGTTGGAGATTGTTACCAAAGAGGAATTGGAGTTGAAAGGGATGAAAATAAGGCATTCGTTTATTATCAAAAATCTGCAAAGATGGGTGGCAAAAGCGGAACATATAATGTTGAGTTCCCCATCTCTGCAGATTTTTGATAATAAGCGAATGACTTATTTTCATCCTTTTCAGCTCTAATTCCTTTTTCATAACAATATCCAACACTATTTGTTCCATCTACGTTCCCCATTTCTGCAGTTAGTTTGTATTGGAATAATCATGAATTACTATAAAAATTCTATTGCAAAACTTATTAACTATTCCAGTGAAACACAATATGCAGTTAAAGTCTTTCGTGAGTTATTGTTAAAAATTATGTTATAGAACTCGTTTACTAATGTAAAATACAGTGGTTAAGGTGAGACGGTTTGCATTGGAATTTTGTTATTTCTTTCGCAAAAAATCCCAGTAGCACATTGTAGTGGGTTGAATTAGGTTGTAAAATTCTGTTAACCGATTATTGTAAAAATCATGTTACAAACCTTATTACAGAATGTGGATGAAGAAAAGTAATGTGGCAGTGCTAAACTATATATTTAGAAATGATCATCAAATTCTTCGCTTTCTTGCCTTTGACGATCAGTCAGGAACGATCCGAAGCACAGCCATTGATCCCAATCGGGCAAGCAGATAGGCTGATCCCACATGTACTGCCGCATGAAAATAGATAAGTACAATAACTATCAATTTTAATTAGTTGCCTATTTGGGTCGTTGACAATCATTAACAAATTGCCATTGTAGGGTTAACACAAGAAACGCGGCGCGCATTTATCATTCCGCAAGAACCAAGTTTCGCACCAGAACCCTCCCAACCCGATAGAATCCTGCCATAAATTGATTAATTTTTGACTCGTGATCTTCCTGTGTAAACCAGTTTATCATGTATGATGATAGTCAAACGACAAAATAAGGCAACAACGAACAAATTCATTCAAATCCTTCGTTACAGCTTCTCGCTATTTCTTTGCAGATCAGTGATTATCAATTCATCTAACCATTAAAAAATCCGACGAAAACAAAAAAAAAATAGAGAATAACACACAATGCTACAAATAAATATAGGATGAAATGTTTATAAAAACCATAAAAATATATATTTCGATACGTACCGATCACTTTTTAGCGATTCGAAAGAAAAATTTTTTTTTTTTTTTTTCTCTCTCTTCTCGTTGAAGACTTACAAGACTTAATACTATATCTATATCTGTATCTAGATCTAGATCTAGATCTAGATCTAGATCTAGTATAAAAAACGTAAAAAAGCAAATTTCCTTTTTTGAATATTGCGAGGAAATTATTTTGATGATCAAATGCACAAGAATATCACAAATTACCGTAAGCAGCAGAACCACCAACCGTATATAGCAAAGGCTAATTACACCACATTACACAGCTTAACTATTTTTGGGAAAACGGATCGAGCAAAATTAAATATTGTTAAATATGTCCAGTACAAAATATAATTAAAGCCCGATGGGTTTTCCCTTGGCGACACTCATATGTCACCATAATAAGAGGGTGGCGCTACGCGCCACCTGTTACGCTAGTATATATAAAAAAATAAACGTATGCTATTGTTATTTTTAATCCGTTACACTAGGATAGTTGTGAAGTTCTATCAAATCGTTTTTGGCTTCGTTGTTATTGTTTTTGGCTTCGCTGTTATCGTTATTATCGTAATTTGTCATTTTAAATCAAATGAAAAATTGATATGAAATAAACGATAGCGTGAATAACTTTAAATAAATGCATATTAATAACGATTGATAATATACTTTATAAAATGACGTAATATGTGAATATTAATATAAAGTGGCAATCTGATATTCAAAAAACTCTGAGTTGTATAATATTAATCGAATAAAATCTATAAAAATTGGACAAATTACGTTCTGTTAATTGAGTATTAAAGCTGTTAATGAATTCAAAGAAATTATTATTGCCTTTGACCTATTTTAATTAAACCAACCTAGTATCTCACCAATAAAAAAAAAAGCAGTTATTAAAAGTATTTTAAGTTCAAGGCTTTATTTAATTTTGCGAATTTATAGGTTTTATTTTTTATCCGTATTTTCGAAAACATTTTTATTTTAATATATTGGCAATAAATGACAATATGCAAGTTACTTTGTCAAACAGTCCAGCCCCAACTGATCGGTCAATACCTTTTAAATTTTGGGGTTTAAAAAAATTAGCCCTAATGATTAGATAGAGGCTACGCCCAGTCAATGTTTTACAACTACTTGCTAATCTAAAAGTTCCATTATATTTGGGAAGTACCTAAATGATTAAAATTAGTGTTATAGCCGATTTGAGGTTAATTTTATAGAAATACTATAGTCAAAATTACTCTTCATATTTCTTCAGAATTTTTTTTAATACTTGGCATTAGGTTGCAGCGGAATTATTTTTGGTTAATTTCCATTTAATTATTTTACCATCTTTTTTTATTATACCGAATTAACAAGGTTTTGGAACAATTTTATTGAATGCATTCAGAACTGAATCAATATGTGTGCTGTGAATATCAAAATAAAATATTAAGATGCACAACTATATTGTTAAGAATTTTTTACTAATATTGACTTTTATTATACATACAATTGTTGCATATATTTATGATGCTATTCCTCCTCCTCCTCCTCCTCCTCCTCCTCTCCTCCTCCTCCTCCTCCTTAAATAAAAATATATTTGCGCAACTCACATCAATTTAATGTAGTAAATATCAGTTGTGAAATTAAATAGCATATCTGTATACAGTATCAGACAATGTATAAATAAGCTATTAAAAATAATTATCACAAAATTTTATTATATTGGTTTGTGCTGCGAAAAAGACTAAACAAAATTTTCACAAAAATTAATTATCTGCGAACTATAGATTATAATTACATAATTTTGGTACCTTTGATTCATCTTATCGAGGAAAATTGAATGTAATTATATTCAACAATTCGCGAAAGAATTTGTTTGGTCAATTTTGTCCCTTTTCTCAGCACCAAGACCATATATTAAAATACGCCTATGGTGTTTTATCATCTACTGTATACAAGATTCGGTCTATTACATTCCGCCAATACCTGGGTCTAGCACACGCCCAGAGGTTATATCGAGAAAAGAAAAAATTTATACATACTTATAATTGACAGTTTAGCCATTTAAAAAAAAATTGTATTTAATTGCTAGTCTAATTCATGGTTGGTCTACTATTTAGGCAATCTTGTATGATACGTACGTAAGTACTGAAATATTGGTGCAGTTTTTTCGAATCATGTGACATCCAATCAAACATATGACAGACCTGATAGAACGTAAGTATGAGCGAATCAAATAATTTATGCCCTGTCGAACGACAGTCATACAAAATGGAAAATTAATGAAAAATGGAAAAGAAAGAGCATGTTACAAGATTCTATAAAAACTGTGTAGGTTGCTCAATCAGAAGGGCAATACCCGTATGAGTTTATCCCGAATTTTTTATTATTTTACTTTATTACTTTACTGTTATTGTCGAAAAATTAAGAGCAATATTTCACTTAAAAGAATTGCAAAACCTACATCTTTTTTTCTATAAATACATGAAATCAATAAAAAAATTTTAAGGGAACAGTACAAGAACTGTACGAATGCTCAAGTACATGTTCAAGTACAAGGACTATATAAAAATGTTGAAATAAACAATTCCTTTTAGATAAAATGGACCTCACGAGGATACACCAGAAAATCAATTGACAAGCCGAAATTTATAATTTTGAGATCAACTCAAACAAATCAGAAATAACCAGAAAAAAACCCGAAAATAAACCTAAAATAAATGTTAATGTCGTTAATAAAGACGATCTATATACAAAATTGTGAGTAAAACTAATAGGGTAATTCAAATAGTTCCTTTTGACTTTGTATCGTCACAACATCAGAACCGTCACTCGCGTGATAATAATAGTAAAAAAAAAAAGATTTTTAAAACAATCAAATTATGCAACCTAATAATCGCTTATATTAACTTCTGGAATAGAGTGACTAAGTTTAATAGACACTAAAAAAGAACAATAAATTAATACTCATTACTAATGCATTAAATGTAAAGTAATGTAAATTAATTTCAGCCCTAGTAGTACCTTTAAGACGCTCTACTATTTTTGGTACATCGATTAATGCACTGCAATATTTATTTTGAAATATTGATAAAGATTTTAGTGTTGTTTGCTTAATTATCCTGTCAGCATCAATGAATTTCTCTTTTATTTCAAGTTTTTCTTTATCTGTCAAATTTTCTGAATCTAAAATTGTTTTCCATTGATTAACTTTTGAATAAACGTATTCAGCAGTAGGCCGATTTTTTGGATTTGAATCCATGCATTGTTTAGCTAACTCAATATAACAATCAGGAGTTCCTTCTGCAAATTCTGGACGTAATCCAGTGCAAATTTTTAATGCAAGTTCATCATCGAGCTTAGACCCATTATAAGGCCTTTTTCCAGTTGTTATTTCTGTCATAATAACACCTAAACCATAAATATCTGCCTCTTATGCATGTTGTCGACCCTCAAGAACTTCTGGAGCAACATATGGCAAGACTCCATAAACACCTCCTTTCGAAACATGCTCATTTTGCTTTCTAGATAATCCTAGATCTGTAATGTATGATTTTATATTTCCATCGATATCTTGGTTTAATAAAACATTACCACTGTGAAAATCATCGTGAATAAGCGTTGCTTTATGGATTCGAGATAAATCATGAGATATATCCGCAAGTTGCTTTAATTTTTTTCGCCATACAAGCTCTCTAAAATTTTTAGTTAAAAAGTCATGAAGATTTCCTCTATTGGCATATTGATATACCATCATATATTGACCATTCTCTGCATTCCGAGTCAGTCCATATACTTCAAGTGCACTACCTTCTAATCTACATTGCATATGATGTTTGAACTTGAGAGAATACATGAACAATTTTAATAAGATTATAGCTTTTATAATTACTGTATTTGTGCGTAATAACGTTAACGCATAAGGGCGTTATTTCGAAATTTCCACTATTTTTAAAACAACTCATTTGGATCAAAAATAATGCCCATGTGCATCAATAACGCACTCAGATATATGATATTATTTTCACTACATATATCTTCTCACATAAAAATTATAAAAGATGATTCAAAATATCAAACATGCGCGTCTTTAAATGATGTACTGCATATTCGTGAATTATTACACCAAAATACGGTAAGTGAATTAATTTGGCTTACCTCATTTAAAAACTCAGAAGAATTTGTTTGAGAACCAGGCAATTTCTTAAGAGCTACTTCAAAAGATTTTTTACGACACTGTACATAACCCAAATTATCATCACCTTCGACCAGTGTTGTCATGGGACACGGACACGGACGGCGGACAGTCCGGGACGGGACGTCCGGGACATGTCCGCCCAGAATTTTTTTTGTCCCGGACATTTTGCGACTCAACACGTGATCATCTACCAATAAAATTCGTATAATTCCGCAATTTGATTGGTTTTACCCGGCGGACATGTATCATGTTGGGACATTATTGCGGACATGTCCCGGACGTCCCGTCCCGGACTGTCCGCGTCCCTGAAAAATCGGCGGGACAATGTCCGTGTACAACACTGCCTTCGACCATTCGTTTACCATCTGACCAAATTGATGAATATACTGTACCAAATCCTCCTTTGCCAATCATTTTTATATTTTCTAGCTTATTAAATGGAATCCATTCAATAACGTTTTCAAATGCCGTGGCTTTAAGTTGAAATTCCTTAATGCAGTTATCTATTTTCTTATCACCACTCGTTTCTTGGACCACTTTTGGAGGGTCACACAAGTAACACCAGGCTGGACTGGTGTTGTATCGTTTACATTGCTCACATATTCCATTAACCAACTTCCTTTTATTGTTATAAAAATCAATTATGAGCATGTATTGGCTAGTTTCTGTACTTTGAGTTATTCCATGTATTCTATATTCCTCTGATTGTATATGAACTTTAACCTTATATAAAAAATGTATATATTAATTAATTAAATATTTTAATATTTCAATTAGAAAATATAAGAAAAAGTCAGCCCCAAATCTTGTTTCAAGCAATAATAAATTATATAATAATATATAAGTAATTTTAGCTTACATTTTCCAAAAGTTCCAAAGTGTTCGTTTGAGAATAATTCAATTTCATAAGATCAACAGATGATATTGTGCGTGACTGTGTATATTTGCCAGATTCACTTTTAATTGTTCGCACACCTTTGACCCAGGTTGCCATGAATACAAGGCATGATACTCCTTTAATTTCTATTAAATTAATTAATTCATCGAATGGAATCCATTCAATAACCTTTTCATATTCCTTAGCTTTGAACCTGTATTCTTTAATGAGTTCTTCAATGAGATTATTAATCTCCTTATTCTTATTTGTCCATTCTAGCGCCACTTTCCAAGGATCACAGGATTGGCACCATGCAGGTGAAGTGTTGTAAAAGTTACAGTATATGCACACTCCGTATGAATGGTTTCGTCTAGAATTAAATTCATCTGGTATTACAATTATGTATTGATTTGTTTCTGTATTTTGAGTAATTCCATACACAACATTCCCTTCTAATTGCATATAATTTTTAAGCTTATGAAAATTTTAAATGTATTAATAGGATTATGTTAAGTGGCAAATAATGTAATAATAATTAGCTTACCTTTTTTTTAAATGATTCGAATGTTTGGAAATCATGTAATATTATAAGGTTTACACCACATGATTCAATACGTGACTGTTTATATCCTACAAATTCAGCTTCAATTATTCTTATGCCATCTAACCAAGTCGCCATAAATATCATTCCTAACTCTTCTTCTCTAATCATTTGAAAATTAGTCAGCCTTTCAAACGGAATCCATTCAATCATTTTTTCGTATTCCATAACTTTGATTTGAAGCCCTTTAATATATTTATCAAGATCTTTATTTCCACTAGTCCATCCTTTGGTTGCTTTTAAAGGGTCACATAATTTGCACCACGTTGGAGAAATATTTGGTCGTTTGCATTTTATACATCTTCCATAAAAATTGCAGCTTTAATATGAAATATAAATTATTAAAATTATATTAATGCTTTTGATTAATTTTAGCAAAATGGTAAAATGTATTATTTGCATATTAATCTTCTATTTAATCGATCGATGATACATAAATTAATATTGAAGTATTTTGGGCAGATGAAGGTTTATACTTACGAACTAATAATACTTATAAAGTTGATTAAAAATTATATTTAATTGTTGTTTCTTATAATTAATTAATTCATATGAACTTTAATACTTACTCTCTTTAATATGAACAATAATAAATATATTAGAAGTGATATGTGATAACAAACTCTGATCTTATAAAATAATTAGAAACTTGTACTAACCGTCTATTGAATATATTTGATCAGAATAAATTTATTTATTAAAAAAACAAATTAAATAGATATTATTGTTATACTCACTTGATAATATATAAATTTATTCTTTTGCACGCAAAGCAACAGATTGTCATGAAAATCTTAAGGCTAGACGTGATAAGCAAAAGAAGTGGAACCCAATTATATACTAAAACGAAATCGGATTTGTAATATATGATCTAATTAAATAATATTGTAATTGAACAGAAAACTAAATTAATAATATATGAGTAGACACAGTGCAATCAATGCCTGATAATTAACCGAAACATTACTGTGAATAGAAGTAATTCTAGATTATATAACGTTAAATATATTTACTCACTTGAATAATGATTTGTGGAGTATTTCTAAAAAATATATCAAAGAATGCACCATATATAATTGCTATTTCAAATATATATTCAAGTTTTTCATGTCGGTCAAAGCTTTTAGTACAATTTGGTATGTATTTCAAAATCTTCAAATATTCAAAATCAGTTATTATCAAAATAATGAAGATAGCTATTAAATTTCGATAATCCTTAATCCATTCTTTAAAATTTTCACCAATAATAGGATCTTTGATTCCTTTATAAATGGTAACTGCTATTATATTGAAGTTTATAAATAATGGAACACATTGAACGAGTACACTTCAAATCGTGTTTTGACAAAGGTCAAAATAAAGGTGACGATAATTTAGCATTAATTTAATGGCAATAGAAATGAACTTATTATGCATAATACCTTGGCCAATATAACTTCGGTACATCATTAGAATAGTAAATGGCAAAGAGGATTGAAAGAATAAAATTAGGAATGATAAATTCAAGTATATATATAGCAGAATTTATTATCTCAAACCATTTCGATTTTAACTTTTTGAAAAAAAATTTTTTTAATATCTAGATGAAAAGCTCTTAAATGAATATTAATAAATAAAATTACCTTGTAACTTAGTATATGGAATAATAAACTAAACATTACAAAAGCCATGATCTCTGCCATAATCACAACGATTATTTGTGCCTCGTATTCATTCCAATTATTTTGTATAAACCCTATGGCATGAAAATTAGTACTTATTCAACTTTTCAGTATTTTGAACTAGATCATAAACCTACCTAATAAATGAAAGTCATAACTCGGATCTAAATCATTTGTCACACCAGAAGAAATGGTAGTGATATTTTTGAACCTAATCATATAGGCCAAAACTGAAGCCAATTCAGCAGCAGTTTTTTCAGTTTCATCATTTGCCGCATTTATACGGATTGGAATAACGATTTGATCTTGATATAATTTCTGGATTTTATTATTTGAACTTAAACGGGAACGATTTATTGGCACTTTTTTAGCAATATCATTCAATAAACTATCAATGTATCCTACGTATACTGATTGATTATTTTGAAGTGCTGATAATCTTTTGGAGGCTTCTCTGGTGACACGTACTAAGCCCCCAATAGCTTTATCTGCAAGGAATTACTAAATAAGAATCATGTGAAGTATTTAAATGAACATAAACATAATGCGCACTACCTGGGATTGACTTTCGATTGTCAGGCATATCTGAAAGTCCAAAAGGTAAAAAGGATTAAGAAATAATAAATTCTAAAATTTAAATGAAAAAAATATATATTACCAGTTTTTAGAATCCAAATACCATCATGAATTCCTCTTAAAGGTTCATTCCAATTGACACCTTTGAAAAAATTATTATCTATTTTCACAACATATTGTTCATCATATTCGTTAAATGTACTATTAATGACTTTTATACTAATACTAAGTCCATCTGAACTGATGTTAAAGAAATCATGCATTGTTGTTGAAATCCTTTGCCTAATGCAGTTATCGGAGGCTTTGTGAATGGTGATGTTACTAGTTGGCGCTGACAAACCAACAGGATAATTGAAGGTGATATTTAGGAAGCTTGTTGATGGACTGACAGTATCATTGATTGATGGAAAAGTTTTGTTTATAAAAACATTATCATAATCTAAATTGAGAGGCATTCACATCGAATAAATATTAAATAAAAATTTAAGTTAAAAATTAAAATAAGTATACTCAACCATTGGAATTAAGTAACGGAATAGTGAGCAAAGACCAAGAAATATTATCAATTGTATTCGGTGAAGCGAGTAGAAAAGTATTATTCTGCGTAACAGCGTTTACACTAAAGTAATTTGTAATAATAAAAGAATTCAGTTGTTCTAAACGAGATTCAAATGCATTATAATAATAAATATTATAATAAATCTTTTCGTCTGTATTGTTATATTCTGTAACATCAAATATAAGATCTCCGAATGACGTTATTTTCGCTCTTAAACTCAAATTATGCTGGTCAGAATAAATTTCGTGATTTGTGAATGCATTTCCTGATGGATAAATTTTAATTTGTTCATAGATCATTCCGTTGAACGTTTCATTATTGAAGTGTATGGAGGCTATACAATAAATGAATGAATCAGGCTCATCACAAGATACTGAATTAATAGGTTGTTCTGTTTGAAAGATAACAATTTTTTGACTAAATTTCGGTTTGTTATAGGAGATAGGTATCGCACAAAGTCCGTTTCTTGGAGTGACACTAAAACGTGGATTCGTATAGTTAAAAATTGCTAAATAACCATCTTCAACAGTTGGTACAATTGTGATTAGAGAATAATCCATGATTGAATCTTCATAACTAATATTTGGCAAATTTATTAAATTTGTTAAAATTTTCAAATTTCCATGTTTATCACTATATGAATATAGTAATAATTATAAGTTAATAATTATAAATAATATGTTAATAATAGTAATAATGATAATAAATAAACAATAAATAATAATAATAATAATAATAATAATAATTACACCGAATATTGTTGCCACAACCAACTATTCCAACTATTCCCGTTTTTCTCATATGTAGAAAATCTAATAAACCCAAGTTTCTTATTTGCGTTTAAGCGGATTGAACTTTGACTCCAAGAACCAGAGCCAAAACACATTTCACTAGTAATTAAAATTGTTTATTAATAATTTATATAAATATATATACGTAATTTATGGCATGCATGCCCGCACATTAACCAATCAAATCATATTATCAGGTGTAACATGACAACGTTTATGAAGCCATCTTTCGTGCTCTAACGAAAAATTTTGCTGCAAATTTTGAAGTAATTACATATTTAATAACATTCATCTGTTCTGACAATATTTTAGCGCTAACCCTTACCCTAAATTAACGCATCATTTGGATTTCATTTTACACAAAAGTTTATGAACTTGCGCAATATAATTAATACTTTTTAAATTAAATAGTTAAAATAATTGTATACCTTTTGATGTTTCCACCCCAATCGATGACTATTCCGCATTCTCTGTAGGATTTAGGATCAGAAGAATTTGTTGTATTCACGTAAGTTATTAGAACGAATGGTTTTTGTAAAGGATATATTGTAATAGGATTTATTAAATTTTTATGTGAGTTATTGCCGATAGTATCATTTAAATACATAGTTATCTTGTTAAGTTTGTTTATTTTGTATTCAGTACTATCGCTATTGAGTAAGCAATAATTTATAGGGTTTAAATTTAAATTAGGATCAATTTCTTTAACTGATCCATTTAAAAAAATAAGCCTAATATATAATTTCTGTTCAAAACTTATTCCACGAATTTTTGAACAATTTTCAATTTGTTTTGATTCATTTCGCATTATATGCAGCATGATTGTTCCGCCATCATAAGTTTTAATGTCCGCTATAAGAAATGTTGTATTTTTTTTATCTAAATTATTCTCCGTGTAGTTAAAAGATTTATACGGTAATTGCTGTGATTTCGTTGTTGTTACGAGTATGCAAAAGAACAAATATTGTATTATAATACTATAAGGAACATTATATAATTTCATCGTGAATTGATGTTATATCGTATCGTACAAGGTAAAGTTCATCATTATAACATCTAAAAAGATACTTTAAATATACTTTTTCTGCCCTAAATTGTTCCCTTTTTAGTTTACGTACGTACGTATGTACGAACGTAGGAACGTGAAATGATTCCGATATCGTTACACATATTGTTATTTATATATTTATAGAAAGTTAATATACCCGAATATTTTAAAAATGCATTGTAAACACATAAAAAAAACTTTAATTGTGTAACGATCTATAAAAATTGCGGCACTTGGGACCGAGTTTACTAATTTCTCCCCACACTCACTTCACTATAAAATTGATTAATAACACAAATACTCCGATATGTGAATAATTAGTAGAACCAATCAGAAGTTGGGAGATATTAGTAAACTCCTCGAACCGACATTTAGTTTTTTGTAAAATAACCGAATTGATTAGGTAGAGGCCACGCCAATCCATGTTTGTACGACTACTTGCTAATCTAAAAGGTCACATTAAAATATCATATTTGGGAAGTGTACGTAATTATTGCTGATTTGAGGGTAATGCTATAGCAAATACTATGGATCAGTGTTAAAGATTTGATGTTCCCAGTGTTCCCAGGAACATTTAAAAAAATTTAGGAACACTGAATTTAGAATTTATGTTCCCTATTAGGAACAAAGTGGGAACATAAAAGTTATAATTTGTGTTCCCTATATAGATAGTTTTTTTGCATAAGAGAGAGAAGAGAGAGAGAGAGAGAGAGAGAGAGAGAGAGAGAGAGAGAGAGAGAGAGAGAGAGAGATTTGAGATTTAGTTATAGGAACATTAAAAATTTTTTGAGAACATAAATTTAATATTTTATGTTCCCAAAGAACAAAAAAAATTTTTCAAATATTTTTCACTGCTATGGATACGTATCACTTCCCCGGCACTCATTTCGTAGACATAACATTTCACCGACAAAAATTCACCGACATGTTTATTTCACCGACAATTATTTCGCCGACAAGTTTATTTTACCGACTGTTTATTTTACCGAAGCTTTATAAATTCCGCTAATCTTAACACTAACCCTAACGCGACCCTAACGACAATGACCAGAATTAATTGTCGGTGAAATAAGTTTCTGTGAAATAAACTGTCGGTGAAATGGAAAATTACAGCTGTTTTCATAATTTCTGGACAACCTAAAATTTTTTTCGTTTCCCGAAACCTCTTAGATCCCGTTCTAAGAATCACCTACCTTTTCGGAAACTATTTCGCTGTCTCCGTATCGAAGTTACAAGCACAGCGAAATAGTTTCCGAAAAGGTAGGTGATTCTTAGAACGAGATCGAAGAGGTTTCGAGAAACAAAAAAATTTTTAGGTGTCCAGAAATTATGAAAACAGCTGTAATGTCGGTGAAATAACATGATGGTGAATTGTTGTCGGTGAAATGTTATTTCTACGAAATAAGTGTCGGTGAAGTGAGCTGAACCGAATATTATAGACAAAATTACTCTTCATATTTCTTCGGGATAAAATCAATCCCAATTTCGATATAAATATAAATAATTTTTTTTTTTTTACTTGACCTTAGCTTGCAGCGGAATTATTTTTAATTAATTATTTGCCGTTTAATTATTTTATTATTATATCGAATTTAACAAGGTTTGCGGAACAATTTTATTGAATGCATTTAGAACTGAACCAATCAATATGTGTGCTTTGAATATCTGAAGCATAAAAATATTAAGATGCACAACTATATTGTTAAGAATTTTTTACAAATAGATTGAATACAATTATTGCATATATTTATGATGCTATTTAAATAAAAATATTTGCGCAACTTCCATTTATTAAATATCAGTTATGAAATTAAACAGCATATTTGTATACTGTATCAATTGAATATATAATTTGCTATTAAAATTTGTATCACAAAATTTTATTATATGGGTTTGGTGCTGCGAAAAAGGGCGAAATTGACTAAAAAAATTTTTTCATAAAAAATTAAATATCTCGCGAACTATAGATTATAATTACATAATTTTCATTTTATCGAGGGAAATTGAATGTAATTATATTCAATAGTTCGTGAAAGAATTTTTTTGGTCAATTTCGTCCCTTTTCTCAGCACCAAGCCCATATATATGAATCATTTTCATTAAAATACGCCTATGGCGTTTTATCATCTACTGTAAATGTGTGTATACAAGATTCTAGTCTGTTACATTCCACCAATTCCTAAACCATTTGATAGCCGAGTCTAGCACTCGAGCAGTGGTTATATTGGCAAAGAAAAAATTTATACATACTTATAATAGACAGTTTAGCTATTAGAAAAAAACATTGTATTTAATTAATAAAGTTTTGTAGTTCGAATCCAAGTCTAATTCATGGTAGATCTACTATTTAGCGATATTTACATATTTATAGTCTGTTATATTATCTTAAAGACTGACTTATTAATCAGTATGCACTAGTAAATTCTGTAGCTGATTTCTTACTAAAGGTCATGCGATAATTCCAATGCAACTTATTCAAATTTAACTACAGTACTACTATGTATGCTCAATAGATGATAAGTTCTGTAAAAGAATTTTTAACTGTAAGCTATAAATACTAAACAAGAAGGGTGGTTCTAATGCATCACCAATCGCTCTAGCGTTCAATAAAGAAACTTTACTAAATTTAATTTATTCTATTATGAAGGTCGGATCGTTATTAATAAGAAACCTAAATAACATTATCATAGGGAAACAAAAGGATCAGATTTTTATTATGTAATACAGTAATACATTATTATAGTTATTCAAATAAATAACTATAAGAGACATTAAAGGCCATGATTTACTGATCTAAATGCTGAAATGTAATTCAATAATCCTTCAAACACAGCGAAAAATATCACTTATTGGACTGGAGCTGAGAAACGAAGTGAAAGACCGTAGGGCCTTACTAATAAGAATTTTATTGATGTCCGGCTCCTGCCCTGCAATTGTAATGAATTTTCGGGCAATATGACGAACATACAAATGATTATACAGTATGTTAAACATTATACTGAATTTATTTAATTTTTATTTTTTTAGAAAGTCAAAATATTTTGACTCTACAACTCGCCTGCCAACATTTCGACAATGATCGTAGCTTTTAAAAAGTTTTGTAATAAGTTATAAATCGCAAGACATAATATTATCATAGACATTGGCGACAACGAATATGCTATAGGTCTTACATTTATTGCGATATCAATATTCCATGCTCTTGCTGTTTCATTAGTACTTTTCCTATGATAAGTTACAAAATTGGTGAAAGTGCATGTTATAGAGATTAGCTGAAGAACAGAGATTACTTTCGTTGTGACTTTATGAATTAATTATTTGTCTTGTATTGTGACTTTATAAATTATTATATTTTTGTTCATTGTATATTAATATAAATTTATAAAAATATATTGCTTATATTAATGAATTGGATTTATTATATTATATAATATATATAATATGTTTTAATGTATTAGATAAGCTAAGGTACTAACATTACAAGAGTTTTTTTTTTTTTTTAAAAAAAAAAAAAAAAGAATTTAGAATGCATAAGCCCTACTGTTTTATTACTACAGCAGTATTTAAAATTTTCCCGATGATTACTAACTCCTTTCGTTAGCTCTTAACTTTCTTGGTAGCTTAACTTTGATTAGTAACAAATTCCAATAGTTTATAATAACAGTGATTTTAAAGTCCCACAATCGATGTGGCTTGCCGAACCGTAATACAAAACATAAGGTACATTCGAATTAAAATTAAAATCGTACAAAAAAAAATAATATATACTTTTATATATGTCTAAAATAAATGATGAGCAATGTACATGAATCGTTATCTATAATACGGAAAGACAATTCCCAAATTCCGAGTCATTTGGACAGAATCGACCAATTTTGCGAAATATCACCTTAAAAAGACAGATTCATTCATTGAATAAAAAAATGTCTGACTGATAATTTTGCTATATACTATTCTAGCACGTAGTATTGTTAAATGCCGCCTAGTTTTTGTGAATACAGTACTGAAATATTCGAATAAAAAATCAAAAACGTAAATTACAGACTAGGTTGAGAGGAATATTGAAGCAAAAGTTCCAAAATACGTAATTTGAAAAGTTACTCTCATGTAAGTTAGTTAGATACAAAACTGTACAGAAAGTTGAAAAATTTATCAAAATATTGTTACTCAATATCAATTTAGCAATGGACCTTCTGTTATTCCATAAAAGTATGTGCGTTCGTATTTAATTAATTATGAATGTGCATGCATGTTTATTTTGAATTTAAAAAAGGTCGCTGATTCAAAGAAATTCACGAGTTTCACTAAACTTAAAAATAATGAGTAATATTATATTTAAAACTGGATTTGATCTAATAATAAGCATGGAACATTCTTGTTAATATGTTGCAATTCAACCTTAAAATAAGATGTTTGTGTAGATTGGCGTTTTTTAAGTTTCTATGCATCATGCACCCCTATAAGAAAAGTGGTACGGGTTGTGGTACGGGTTGGTGTCGGGAATGCTCGAAATGGCACGGATCTTGTGGCACGTACAGGAAAGTTTTACGGAATGGCACGGTAAAAATGGCACGGACATTGCGGCAAAGGGTGGACGTAATTTACGTCATATGAAATGGCACGTTCAGATGACACGTATGTGTACGTTACACACGTGTTGGCTCGTGATACGTGTTGGCTCGTTTCGTGGAGAGCAAAAGATCAGTAAAGGATTTTTTTTAAAAAAGAGCGATATCTCATGATTTCACTAATTAAGCTTCCCTGTGTGTCTTAACAAAAAAAATTTCTTACAAAATTTTGCTTCATGCTTGTTCATCTTATATTGATTACTGTAAATTTATGTTTTAATAGTTAATCCACATCATAATCGCGGTGGCACGTGAATTTACGTTCATTACCCGTGCCAAATCCCGTGCCGATTCGACTAGTAAACTGCTGCAAAACCCGAGCCATTTTTGGTCCAATTGACACGGGCACACGGTCCCACACGGTCCACCGAATCCGAACCAACTCGATCTATACCCGTACAAATCCGGACCTTGACCCGTGTTACGATCGGTTGGGAGAGCTTGATGAAATTGTGCCGGTTTAGTTTGATCGTGAACAAAAGTAAATGGTTTAAACCAATAAACTAACACACATAGCTTCGGGTTATAAGGTTTATCTTTATTAAAATAAATCAATACATCGAAATATCACAATAATACTAAAACTATATACAATCGTTAACTACTCGTCTACTGTCTGCCTTCTCCCTGAGCTGAAACTACATACTTATATATTTTATATTCGTATGGGAGATTCGATCTCCCGATTGGAGACTCGATCTCCCGATTGGAGATTTGATCTCCGATTTGATCCCCCGTTGGGAGATTTGATCCCCAGTCTGGAGATTCGATCACCCACCAAGCCACAGACTACGCTAAAATAAGAAATACATGACGAAAAAAAATAATACTAACTAAAAAGTAAAAAATGAGCATAACACCTGTGCCAAAATGACACGTGCCTATCCGATTCCATTCCATGCCTATACGGTACATTTTTCTTATAGGGCACATTAAATTCTTAGTTTGTACTAGTAAACTGGCACGTCCTTACGTCCGTGCTTTATATTTTACTTATTTGTGTGGGTAATACAAACCAAAAAAAATGTGAGATAAAACTTTAGGATTAGAACTTTAATGTTAGTGGCTATAGAATTAGATTAATGCTTACTATATGTAAAATTTCATCAGCAAATTTAACATTGCGAAATATTTGAAAGATTTTGTATAATGCAAAAATAATAAAAACTTTCGCAAAATATTCGAAATATTTTAAAATTTTCGAAAATTTTTGTGCGAAATAAATTATAATTCTTCACAATATTAAGTCCGTGCGATACTTAGCGTATCGCCATCACCCAATTACGATTAAAATTGGCGATCTTGTAAATTTTGCTTTTTTTTTTTTTACATGCGATCACCGTTACATAGATTTGCATTATAAAAGATAAGTATAATTTTTTGATTGCTTTTATTATTTCTGTATTTTTTTTTATTTGATGCTGTATTTTTTTTTCAACAGGTAAAGGTATTTCTTTCGTTGTCCAGTTTAGTGTAGCTAGTGGTGGTACTACTTTCATCGTTGGTGTTGTCCATTTCAGTGTACTTTTTTTCATATTGCTTTCTTTGTAGTTTGCATTGTCCAGTTTGGTACACCTTCTTTCGACAGTGGTGGCGCTTTCTTAGTCATTGGAGTCACCCATTTTGGTGTAATTTTTTAGTGCTGTTACGGAAGTATGTTCGTCATTCAGTTGAATTTCGTTGTGGCATATGTTTTGTTCATCATTGGCTTCAGCACATTGTATTTGGTGCTTTGTTTGTTATTTAGTATTGCATTGGTATATTGGTACATTGAATTAGAATATTTATTCAGCATATTTTGAATATTCACTATATTAATTCTCTCCATTCTTTTTTCAGATATAGTTTTGGGTTCTTTGTCAAATAGTTGGGTATTGAACTCTACAGTAGCTAAGTATTTTTTTTATTAGCTTTGTTTTGTCAGTAATGTATTCGTTAGGTACTATCTAATCTTCTTTTCGAGTAATAGTTAAGTGTCTGTCATGTTTTCCTATTTTTGGTGCCATTATTGAACACGTTTGTCATTGCCGTGCTTTGATCCGTTTCGTTTGTATAGGTTTTTTGAGACCTGGTAGTTTGAATTTGGTCATTAGGAATTAGTTTAGGGTTTGTGGCTGGGCTGCATTATACCAAGTGTTTAGAAACAAAGCAATTACAGGGCTTACATCGTCATTGGCGTCGCCGCATTGTATTTGGTGCTTTGTTTGTCATTTTAGTATCACATTGGTATAATTTGCTGTTGGTATATTGAATTAGAATGTTTATTCAGCATGTTTGAATATTCATTATATCAACCCTCTTTTTCATTCTTGAATTCTAGCTATTTTTTATTAGCTTCATTTTATCAGTGTCGTATATGTTAAACTAATTAATCTTCTTTTCGAGTGTTTGTTACATCTCGCTATTTGTGGTGCCATTATTGATCATGCTTGTTATTGCTGCATTTTGCTCTGTTCATAATTCAATTGCCGTAGATACATTTTTCGTACTGTATAGGTTTTTTGTAACCTGGTAGTTTGGATTTGGTCGTTAAAAATTAGGTAGTTTTAGGGTTAGGTACAGAATTGTGGTTGGGCTGCATTATACCAAGTGTTAGAAAAAGTGAGCGAAGCGATTATAGGGCTTACTTCGTTCATCCTGTAAGTGTTGCTGAGTGTGAACAAAGCAACACAATGTGTAATGGGTAAAAATAAGACCAATGAATAAATAATAAACAAATCTAAATCTATACACCCTCTCATGTGTTTCAATTCTCTAGTTTATGTTCACAACCCTGAGCTGAAATTGTTTTTGTATAAAAAGTCTTTCCCATGGTTGTAACATATTTGGTGCCAGTTGTGTGGATTTAGGGTGACTCAGTATTAAAATTAAAGAAATAAACCAAGTTTTTAGTTAAGAAGGAAAGTCTCAATGAACCTGAACTTGTAACAGCCACTAAAAACAAGTGGAGAAACATTTTAAATACGCCAATTCTGAAGAGGAGCTTCTGGGAAACATAAGGAAAGTAAATAGTAATCAGGCAAGAGATGCTAATATTGCTCAGAATGAAGACCCTTTAGTAAACCCAAATTAGCTAAATAATCTGCAGAAAACGATCCCAATATCAAACCCTACAGTTATTAAAAGTGATAGCTAACACTTTAGCAGGACCAAGAGAACCTCAAACAGAAGAGCTGAACGAAAAGTAGTAAAATTCTGATTTGTAGTAGAGAAAATCAAGATCCCATTGAGTGGTTAGAGTTGATAACTCGGGCCTTTGAAGCCAACAACATTGTGGGAGCAAGGCAGTTAGCTGTAGTGGGTGCACATCTATCGGGACTTATGGCATTATAGTGAGCAGAATCTAAAGATAGAGTTAAGTACTGGGATAATGAGCATGCCATTGACCAGAGCTTTGTACATCAGTTTCATTGCAACTTTTGCACACAAGCATTGATCAACCAATGGAATACAGAGCTGTTAAATCAGCATCAAAGAGTAGGAGAAATAGTGGATTAATACACTACAGATATGTTAGCATTATTAAATAGAGTAACAAGAATAGGAAACCAATATCTGTAATGATGAAAGCCCAGATATTTGTACAAGGACTCCGCCCGGACCTCTCATAAGTGGTCAGACCTTTTATGCCCAATTCACTACAAGAAGCAATCTAAAGGCCTAGAATGTATGAAGTGACCTTTGCTCGTGGAATAGCTATGTGTGGTTCTGCTGCCATATTAAATACTATCTCAAACCCATTGTCAACACTCCCAAATATTTCTCCAGTAACTTACCCTATGAGTCAACAGGTAATATCAACATCAAGTAGAAATAACTAGATAATGGTATTACTACAAGAAGTAGTCTCAGTAGTTAAAAATAGTAACAATAATAACAATTATACTTGTGCTCACTCGTGGATGGATGGAAATCATCAAGAAAGAAACAGGTGGCCCATTATACTTTGCGTATCAACAGATGGGCCATTATGTCCAAACCAGAACAGAGCTATAGGAGCTGCCTCTATCTCTAATTTAGGCCCTGTTAGAACAACCAACAACTGATCCACTGACAAAACCCCACGAGCTTAGGTGATGATAGTATAAATACAAGAAGACTTGGAACATTTAAACAAAGGCCCCACCTCAAAAGAGAGTGACAGTGTGTTGCTATCTACAGTAGTGATTTGAACTGGTTGGGCTATAATCAGGTAACTAATCTGAACCGAATAAATTTCGGATAACCAGTTGAGTACGTTCTTAATTGGTTAACATGTACAACTAGTTGAGAATCAGTAGACAAAATGTAAATGACATCATAAAAGATCAAAGGTCCCTAAAAGTTCTGAAAAAAAATAAATAAACCTAGTAGACTAGACAAAATTGAGTAAAGGTCTGAGAATTTTGAAAGTAAACGTGAAGTGATCTTAATTGGTTGAATTGGTTGACACCAAATATTTCAGTTCAGTTAACTGATTAAAGAAAATTTCTCACTAATCTACAAACCTCTCAGTCACTACTGTATGTGTTCGAAATCAAGCTACCTTTTTGGCCAAAACATTATACGAAAAATCATAAAGTTGCTTATTTTTGAAATATTGAGTTTTTTTAGAAAATTGAAAAATATAATAAAAAAAGTTGTCCAAATATTACCAAATTTTTATACTAGGTGTATTTTTGATGCGCTGAACAACTTTACTTAATCGAGCTTTTGAAGATTACTTAGTAATAAAAATAGTTTTATATGTAGCAACTGTTAACAAATTTTTTAAAATTTTTTAAAAAAATCAGGGTAGCTTATTTTAGGTAGTAGCTTATTTTCAGACATATACAGTAAAATAGAAGAAGCGTATTTGGCTAAATGGTAAAAAGAGAATAATGGAGACCTAGTAGGACCTAGAGAAGAAAAAGTAAAGGAGGAAATTAATCAAGAAATAGAAAACGGAGAGTTAACTCATAAACAAAAAAAGGAAAAAGTAAGGCAGAGGGTAAGAAAAAGGCAGCAAGAAAGAAACCAACCAAACTAGCTAAACCTCTAATTATAACTAAATTACAACTATACTTGATAATGATAGACCTACAAAACAAGAAAGCTGATATAACTTATGATTAGCTCTTTCAAGTAGCACCAAATAAAAGAAAAGAAGCATTAAAGATTTTAAGGCAGGGAAGGACCATGCGTACACGGGTGGCAAGTTTTGTTTAAATAAAAATGAAAATATCTATATATATCTATGTATTGTGAGGTGCAGCTTAAAGGAAAACCTATAATCTTGATATTGGACAGCGAGTCATCAGGCTATGTTAGTGTTGGGCTCTGAACCAAAAGTCTGATCTACTGAACTTATAAACTAGACTATTAGACTTATAGGTCCAGTGGTCCAATTCATAAGTCTAGTTCCAGTTCAATTTTACTGGACTTAAAAGTGAGCACACTGGCCTATGTGGTTTCAGCTAGGTTTTTAAAGAAGACTGGTATATCTATCAACTGACTATCCACTATAATGATGGTTGGAGTTCACAGAGAACAGAAACAGCCATTAGAGAAAATAAATGAATTCCCTGTGACCATGGTGAAAACTATTATGTCCAAAGCAGTAATAACAGAAGCCAGCAACTATACCATAATTGTAGGAAACGATTAGATGAAAAAGGTGAGAGCTCAATTAGACTGGGAGTCTTGTGAGTTAAGATCAGAGATGGAGATAGAAAGATAAAAATTCTGACTTAGTATTGCAAACCAGCAAATATAGGGGACTGCATTGTAAGGAAATCTCAGAAGATGGATAAGGAGAAGAATAATAAAGAAAGTGAGGACAAAGTACCAATAGTGACGGAGAAAGTGAAATGGTCATTAGTGAAGATGACGAAGAGTACAGTTCCCCTCTATAGACACACCCTATATTGTCACACCTCTATATAAGCACCCAATATTGTGGGACAAACTTAAAACATAGTAAAAAACCTCATTATAGTCACAAATCATCTATAATCACTATCACAAAAAAATTTTGATTTTTTAATCACAAATTTTGACTAAATATGGATTATTATCTGATGGCCAAAATTCATATTATGTTTATTTAAAATATTTTATTAAAAATTCTTAAAGGTTTGACAACAAATAACTTTTGATACAGTAGTCTGATTTGGATGAAACAACTACCAAAATGTTCATCTCGATGAGATAATTCTAATGAGCCTAAGATCGCTAAAATCCAATTACAGGCTTCTGTGATCATTAAGGATTTGTGTCACTTTACATATTTAAGAATTGATTAAATTTAACATCTAAATAAAAAATCCTTAATGATCTTAGCATTTTGTAGCTAAATTTGGACGATTTTAGACTCTTTAGAATTGTCTTATTAAGTCAAACACTTATTTTATCCAAATTGGGCCACTGGATCAAAAGTTTTTCATTATCAAACATTTTAAATTTTTTAATAGTATTTCAAATATGCGCAAATATATTACTTATTGTCCTTTGGTCATGTGACCATAACAAGGTATTTTATTTATAGACACACCTCTATACAATCACCAAAATAGGATGCAACCAACTTGTGATTATAGAGAGGTCTAACTGTATGAAAAAGAAAGAGGTTAATAAGTCAAACCTACTTGTATTGCAAGTATTATTCTTCAAAAATAGATACATACGAAGTGTACAAGTTTTGTATATATAAGGGACATACTGAATCCATGTGCATCTTGAAAGAAGAAGTAGAGATATGGAAGGCATATTTAGGTGAGAAAAAAGAGTACAGGTCGAAAAGTATAATGTCACCAGAGCAATGAAAGCAAATAAAGCAGATACTACTTAAGTATAAAGATATTTTCACATGTAGGTTGAAACAACTAGAAAGAACATTGTTGTCCAACATGAAATATATACTGAAAAAGGCCCTCCAATCAAGTAAAGGTTTTATTCTATGTTGAGGCCAAAGCATGAATTTATTGGTCAAAAAATAAGAAGGATGGAAGAAGCCGGATTAATATAGCCATTAAATAGTCCGTGGACATCACCTGTTGTGCTATGTTGCGCCAAGTCACTTTTTATCAAAAATTATATATATTTTAATAAATCTATAAAATCTTAAGTTTTAAATATTTTTTAAAAATATAACTGATAAAAACTATTGTTTTTCGTTAGTACTTTCAAAATTATCAGTTAGAATATTTTAAAAAGTTTATAAATTAAAGTTATAAGTGCTTAAAGCTATTATGCTTTCAAAATTTTGGCATTTAATATAATAAAATTTGAAAATTTTTATTATATTTTTTTTATCTAGTCAGAATTAGTATATAACACATTCTGAATGGCAAAAAGTATTTATATATACCCAAATTTGCACATTTGATGTAAAGTGACTTGGTAAACCATAGTCAAGAAAAAAAATGGCAAAATGAGATTGTGTGTAAATTTTCGCAAACTGAACAAGAGGACAAAATAGGACAGTTACTTACTCAGGATTAATGGGCTGCTGGGGCTCTTAAAGGCTTGGCCTGGTATACAATGTTGGATCTTGCAAGTGGGTTTTGGCAGGTGGGTGTACACTCACGTGATTGCAAAAAAATGGTGCTTACTACAAGATTTGGGCTATATAAGTTTGTAGTAATACTATTTGGGCTAACAAATGTGCACCTACATTTTAATGATTGATAGTCCAAGTTTTTCAAAAAGAAATGTGGAACTTTGTATTGGTCTATATTGATGATGTCAATATTTATTTCTCTGATTTTAATAAGCATCTCGAGCATATGACTATCATATTAGACTAACTATACCAAGCAGACCTAAGACTAAATCTGGATAAGTGTTTTTTCAAACATCGTTTTTGGATTATAAGATTTCGGGTTCAGAAATAACAGCAGCAGAATCTAAAGTTGCTGCTATAAGCAAGTTTTCACAACCAAAGAATCTTTGTTTACTTAGAGAGTTCTTGGGCCTAGCAGAATTCTATAGAAAATTTATACATGAATTTTCTAAATTGGCCCCTCCTCTCTACAAGTTGTTGAAGTCAAAAGAAAAATTTATATAACAAAAGAGCAACAAGAGGCCTTTGAAGGGCTGAAGAACTGATTAATTACAGCCCCTATTTTAGTATATCCACAAGATAACAGAGATTTTATTTTGTATCAGATACCTCTCACTTGGCACTTGGTACTGTATTAGCACAATTAAACAATAAAAGAATGGAATGTGTAGTAGAATACGAAAATAGGACAACTAAACCCATGAAAAAAACTATATTATCACAGAGTTGGAGTGCATTGTGATCATATGGGCCATTAAAAATTTCATTAGTATCTACATGGGACCCAATTCAAGATAGTAACCGATCATACCCCTTTGACCTACCTCAATAATATAATTAACACCACAGGACAAATGGCTAGGTATATCATGACTCCACATGAATATAACTTCGTGATTACCCAGAAGACAACTAGGCAATATTAATGGTCTTTCGTGTATAGAGTTAAGAGAGGATGAAACACAGGACTCAAGTAGGTCCTGCTGAAGTAAATAACAGGATAAATAAAAAATATTATAAAAAAAAACCTAAAAGCCAAATGTAGCAAAACTGAGACAGCTACTATGACTGTGTGTGAGAACGGGTGCACAAAATACTATTAGCAACTACAACAATCAAAAAAAATAAAAGATTTCTTCTCACACCTTCTAAAAATCCAATTATCCAGTCCAGATAGCAGTGTTTTAGCATCTTCAAAAAAAAAATTAAAAATGAAAAGAGAAGACTATTCAAAGCTACTCCAATATTTAATAGACTTGGAACCCCTCAAAGGCCTTACCAAAGGACAAATTCAAAAATTAAAGACACAAGCAAGGCATTACCTAGCTCGAAAAGGGGTGCTTTATCAACAAAACTGTCAAGACCCAGACCAACCTTTATGAGTATTAGAAAAAGGACAAGAAAAGTTGATACTATAGGCAATAACGAGAATTCCATTTCTGGTTACTTGGAGAAAATATAACAATAGAAAAGTTAAAAATATGTATTATTATTGAAACCAAATGGCGGTGGATATAAAAGCATATATAAAAGCTACAATACATGTCAATGGCGGTAAAAACCAAAGACACAGGAGACTTTATATCTGACAAAAGTATTTCAGCTATTTGACTATATTGGGTTAGACATTGTAGGACCATTACCAATTATAAAGAAGGGTCATTGATATTTAGTTATTGCTGTTGAGTGTGGTACAAAATGGGCAGTAGCCCAGGCTCTCCCCAATTGTTTGGCTGAGTTTATAGTAGTATTCCTATTGAAAGACATATAGTGAAGCCAATAGAAATGAGACAAATCTATCTAATAAACATCGGGAAAATAAAAACATTAATAATCTGTAGTGATCTTCAAATTTATCAAATAAGTGCAGAATCTTGTTTAAAAAATTGCAAAGATCTTCAAAATTTAGATTTTTGCAGTTCTTCACAGATTTTTAGCAAAAAATCTGTACAAATATTTAAAAAGTATAATCTTCGCAGATTTTTAGCAAAAAATCTGTGCAAATATTTAAAAAGTATAATCTTCGCAGATTATAACTATTATAATCTGCAATAATCTATAATTTAAGAACACGAGAAAATCAATAAACAAAAACAAATAAATAAATAAATAAAGTAAAAAAAACACGGTTTTTTTATTAACTTTTTTTTTTAAGTAATTTATTATTTTTTTTATTTTTTTATTCCGATTTTTTTTAGTAGAAATAAAAGTAATCGGTTATTCCTATAATAAGGAATAACTGGAATTTACTTTTATTCCCACGTATGTAACTTACTCTTTCTTATATTTTCAAACGGGGGGTTTTTTTTATTTTATTTAATTTAATTTTATCATTTGTTTTATTAAAGATTGATTTTTTTTATTTCTTTTGTTTTTTATTTTTTTTTCTTTTATTTTATTTTATTTTTTTTAATGTATTATTAATCTTTTTTTTTCTTTTTTTTATTGGTTTTTTTCTTTTTTTTATTGGTTTTTTTCTTTTTTTTATTGGTTTTTTTTCTTTTTTATCTTATTTATTTTTTTATTTTTCTTATTTTTTTTAAATTTTCTTGATATCGTCTTTTTTTTTTTTTTTTTTTTTTTT
>QKWP01000295.1:299509-329858 GCA_003550325.1 Gigaspora rosea | reverse complement strand
TATAACGTTTATGTTTTTTTTTATATAACGTTTATGTTCTTTTTTATATACATACATGTTTTTTTCTTTTATTTTTACTGTTATTATTTTTTATTTAAATTTTTTATTTTTAATAATTTTTACATTTTTTTGTTTTATTTATTTATCAGTTATTTATTATTTTTTTTTAAAAATAATTTTTTATTTAAATTTTTAACTTTTTAATAGTTTTTTTCATTTATTATCAGTGGTAATGATCAAATCACTATATAAGTTAAGTTTTTTTTTGTTAAATTTTTTATGTACACTATGTTTTATTTTATTTTTAATTAATTTAAATATTAATTTTTATTTTTTATTGTATAATCGATTTTTTTATTAATTTATATTGGCATTGTATTTAAATAAGTGGCAGTGATCACTGGTTATACGAGCAGTATAGATAAGTATGATTCGAAATTTTTTTTTCTTTTTTTTTTTTTACTAATATTTATTCTTGTTCTCTATTTTATTGTGCTTTTCTCGTCGTTGGTAGGAACAATATTATTTACTTGAAGGAAGTGCTTTAGAAATCCAAACCTACCTGAAAGTTAAAAAAAGATAAAGCCTTGTACTGTACTGAAATTGGACGCCAAGAATATAGTTGAGGAATATGTTGGTGCCGTCGTTGGTGCTGTCGCTGGTGCCATCGTTGGTGCTGTCGTTGGTGTGCGTTTGTGTCTTCCGGTATAAGGTATTGGTCGATTTAGTTAATTTCTTCGGTTTTTTTTTTTTTTTTACAGTACTAACATTTCGCGCGAAAGTTAGAATAACGGAGTAAGTATCAAAAATCTGCAGATGCGAAACACGAGTGGAAAAATAGTGTTGGATATTGTTATTATCATGGAATTGGAGTTGAAAAGGACACACATAAGGCTAGTATATTATAGTATTCTTTTTTTTTTATTACAGTACTAATGTTTTTTTTTCTTTAGAATAAAATGAATGTAGAACAAAACATAGCATGATAGTTAGAACGGACGGAGCATGATAGTTAGTATCTAGTTTATGATAATTTTCTTTTTCTTTTAATAATATATTACTAATGGTTCTTTTTTTCTTTAGAACGAACATAGTACAATTGTTATTACAGAATGTAATATGATAGATAGTATGATAGTATGATAGTTCGGGACGTAGCAAGATAGTTAATATTGGATGTAGCATGATAGCTAGTAGCACGATAGTTAGTATGAGGCATAATATAATAGTTAGTATAGGATTTAGTATAAGTATTTATGAAAATTTAGCTAGTATTTAGTATATAGTTATTTATTTTTATTCGTTTTTATTTTATTTTTTTAATTTTTGCATTACATGTATTATTATTATATTATATATTTGTAATAAAATATTATATTTATAAATTACATTGTTAAAATATAGCATAAATATTTGAATATATTCTTTTAATGTATGAAAATTTAGCTAGCATTTAATATTTAGACGAGCATATAGTAATTTATTTTTATTCGATTTTGGCTATTACACCCCTGTCTGCGCAGATTTATGCATTTTTAACAATCTTCGCAAAATTTTAAAAAAAAATTCTTTAAGTATGGTTGTGGGGTCACAGATCTTCGCAAATTTTTAATTATTGTTTTTTTTTTAGAAATCTGCACAGATCTGAACCTAAAAAATTCTCTCGATGAATTTGTCTTATTTCTATTGACACTACCCTATATTATATCGACATTGGTGTTTCCGAAAGGGTTTGACCGACCAGAGGGCCTATTTTTGTAACAAAGTTTTAGATAGTTTGCAAAAAAGCAGGAATCCAATATAAATTATTATCGACATACCACCCGCAGACCAATGGTCTGGTGGAAAGGTATAATCAAACTTTGTGTTAAGTACTAGTGAAATGTACAAGCCAGTATTACAAAGATTAGTTGAGTATATAGATTCAGCATTATTTACATATAGGACTGCCAAACTTAATACAACCAAATTCAACCCTTTCTATTTAGCATATGGTAGGGGGCCATCCTGCCTGTAGAATTGATAATCGATACATACCCAGTGAAAGATATAGATGATGAGCAATATGATGTGTTATTACTAACTCGAGTGCTAAGGGTAGTGGATAATTTATTTGAAGCCTGAATTAAAGCCCGTAAAAACATCCAAAAATTACACAAGAACAAAAATGGCACCATGCCCAGCAATACCCATTACAAAGTTTTGAGATAGATAAAAAGATTCTGTAGTATAAAGCCAGATTAGAACAAAAGCTAGGAGAAAAACTAGAGGATTAGTAGACAGGTCCGTATTGGTCCATGATATAATTAGAAATAGGATGTATGAGTTACTACTATAGGCTATGACGAAAAAGTAATAAAAACGGTAGTTAATGGAAGTCAACTGAAGAAATACATAGTGGAGATGACAAAATTGGCTATGATGTAACTATGACTAGCAGAATTTCAATATAAATATAGGATATACTGTATAAAAAAAAAAATGGAATCACAATTTGAAGAATTAAAAAGGATGCTCCAACTACTCATTAACAAGTTGAACATGAATGAAAAACTAGAAATAAAAGGAAGGCAAGTAATTTTCAAAAGTGAAGATCAAAGTACTAGAAGAAACTATTGAGAGAAGCAAAGGAAACAAAGCTCATTAGATATATGAAAATATGGCTCTATACCTTCAAGATCTGAATCAAAATACTGAAATAGAACCTATAATTTCTATAGAAACAGCTAGTAGTAAATGGAAAAAAAAGTTAAACAATGTTTGTGAAGAGATAAAGAGTATAAACCTCCAAATTTAATCAAATGTCATGTACTAGAAGTATATTACAAGTTAGGTAACTTAATGGTGGAAAGAGTCTAGAATAAGGAAGTTCTAAAAGAATTATATCAATGGCTTACTGACTCAAAAGAAGGATTGGTATAGAGAATTTCAAAGTGAGTATACTTACTGTACAGTACCCAAGGAGCATGATATATACACCAAGTCCAGCTAATCACTATTACTATATTGGAACGAATGTGAGAATCAAATTTCTCCATAGCTATATTGGTAGAAGCTAGAAGGTTGAGGGACAAAGAAACTCGAAATATATTGGTTTCGGCGAAGCTCAACCTTTAAGGGTGATAGGTTACATGAGTTTAGGTAGTTTCATAGTGGTAGTATAATTTCATTAGCATGAAAATTTTAAATAGTATATAGTTACCATTTTAAGTAAGAGGCTTTGAACATGTAATGGTCTCAAACCAAAAATCTTGATCTCAAACTACACACAGTAGTCTAAAACTATAACTAATAAATAGTTCAAGACCACTGATATTAGTCTGAAACCCAAGATTTTGGTTTCGAACCAATAAAATTTGTAAAATATAAAATGCCATTTAGATTAATAAAAGACACTATTCCTTTTTCCGCTTCACTTTAGTATATATGTTATGTGTCACTTTACAATTCATGTCAATTTTAAAATGGCACATGTCAATTTAAAATAATTAAAAAATTGCAAATTGACATATGTCAAATAATAATTAATATTTTCACTCCAGATCTGACCCTTCCGACCCAGTCATGTACAACGTAATACAAACAGAGATCACATGACTTTTGGGTTCTTGCACTTTGACCAATGACTAGGTTATATGAAATTCTAGTCACGTGATCCGTACAGCAATAATCACCCAATCAAAATTTGAACCTGAAGTAGATTCAAATTAAACTACAAAATAAGCTACTCATGATTGACAATAGTCACTACATAGTAAAGTCCAAATTCTACTATGCAAATCGATTAAAATCATTAAATAACCTTATTTGGAAAAACAAAATACACATACAGTAAAATTTTTAGCAAGATTGGTGAACATTTTATTATTTGACTTTTAACTTTTACGTTTGATGAAAAAATTAAAAATTTTTTTAAAAAAATATATTCGACGAACGTAAAAGTTAAAAGTCAAATAATAAAATGTTCATTAATCTCGCTAAAAATTTACTATATGTGTATTTTTCAAATAAGGTTACTTAATCAATTTTGATCGATTTGCATAGTAAATTTTGGACTTTACTATGTAGCAACTACTTGCGATCGCTAAAAAACCAAAGAGGTTTTTTAACGATCGCAAGTAGTTGCTACATAGTGAAGCCCAAATTTTACTATGCAAATCGATTAAAATCAATTAAGGGTAGGGTGAACATAGATCATTTTTCATATGATCTATGTGGTATTTTAAAATTTTATATAGTAAATAAAAAAATGTTTCTGATAAATTTTTTTAAGGTCTTGACCAATTTGTATAAAATTTATATAGTAGGTAGTTTTAAATAGTTTGTTTATAATAATGAAGTTGCGCAATATCCATTACTTTAAAAAAAATCAACTTTATATATAACTAAATTTTTGTAGGACGCTATATGATTTTTGTAGGTTGTACAAAGAATTGATTGGTTAGATCATATGATGTTTACATGTAAATCATATGATATCATATAAATTGGTTACACAAAGTTGATCTAAAATCGATTTTATATGAAATTGGAAATTTGTACACCCTACCCTTAAGTAATCTTATTTGGAAGAACAAAATACACATACAGTAAAATTTTTAGCAAGATTGGTGAACATTTTATTATTTGACCTTTAACTTTTACGTTCGATGAAAAAATTAAAAATTTTTTTAATAAAATATATTCGACGAACGTAAAAGTTAAAAATCAAATAATAAAATGTTCATCAATCTCGCTAAAAATTTTACTGTATGTGTATTTTGTTCTTCCAAATAAGGTTACTTAATCAATTTTAATCGATTTACATAGTAAAGCCCAAATCGTACTATGTAAATCGATTAAAATCGATTAAGTAACCTTATTTGGAAGAACAAAATACACATATAGTAAAATTTTTAGTGAGATTGATGAACATATTATTATTTGATTTTTAACTTTTACGTTCGTCAAATATATTTTATTAAAAAATTTTTAATTTTTTCATCGAACGTAAAAGTTAAAGGTCAAATAATAAAATGTTCACCAATCTTGGTAAAAATTTTACCGTATGTGTATATTGTTCTTCCAAATAAAATTACTTAATCGAGTTTAATCGATTTGCATAGTAAAATTTGGGCTTCACTATGTAGCAACTACTTGCGATCATTAAAAAACCTCTTTGGTTTTTTAGCGATCGCAAGTAGTTGCTACATAGTAAAGTCCAAAATTTACTATGCAAATCGATCAAAATCGATTAAGTAACCTTATTTAAAAGAAGAAATACACATACAGTAAAATTTTTAGCGAGATTAATGAAAATTTTATTATTTGACTTTTAACTTTTACGTTCGTCGAATATATTTTTTTAAAAAAAATTTTAATTTTTTCATCGAACGTAAAAGTTAAAAGTCAAATAATAAAATGTTCAACAATCTTGCTAAAAATTTTACTGTATGTGTATTTTGTTTTTCCAAATAAGGTTATTTAATCGATTTTAATCGATTTGCATAGTAGAATTTGGACTTTACTATGTAGCGACTATTGTCAATCGTGAGTAGCTTATTTTGTAGTTTAATTTGAATCTACTTCAGGTTCAAATTTTGATTGGGCGATTATTGTTGTACGGATCACGTGACTGGAATTTCGTATAACCTAGTCATTGGTCAAAGTGCAAGAACCCAAAAGTCATGTGATCTCTGTTTGTATTACGTTGTACATGACTGGGTCAGAAGGGTCGAATCCGGAGTGAAAATATTAATTATTATTTGACATATGTCAATTTGCAATTTTAAATCGACATGTGTCATTGTAAAATTTACATGAATTGTGAAGTGACACATAACATATATATGTATCTATCTATATCTCATGCTTGTGTCATTTTGTATTAAAATATTTTTAATAATAAACCACAAGATTACTTCATAAAACCTGTGATTCCTATAATTAACCCATTGTTATGCTATAATTTTATTGCTTGCCAATTCTATCATGCATAATTGACTCAGATCAATCATCCTTAATTTTTAATGTGCATGAACTATTGTCCACCCTTATAAAATAAGACCTATAAATAAATGATAAACAAATCTAAATCTATACACCCTCTTGTACGTTTCAATCCTCTAGTTTATGTTCACAACCCTGAGCTGAAATAGTTGTTTGTATAAGAAGCCTCTCCCACAATTGTAACTATAGATACTGGCGAAATTAAATCAAAGTAGTAAAATAATTTCACCATTTTACCAATCACCAATCAGCAATAGTGTAATTGGTGTAACTGGTGAATTGGTGTGATTGGTGTAATTGGTGAATTGTGAATTGGTGAAATGGTGAATTGTGAATTGGTGGAATGGTAATGGTAAATTGGTGAATTGGTGAAATGATGAGATAGTGAAATTGTGAAATGGCAGAATGGTGAAATGGTAAATTTCCAGAGTCTGGAATTTTTTCAGTCTAGAATTTAGACTGTATTTGCTCTTCAAAAGTTGGGTTTTTGTTCAATTTTTACATTATATGTTTTTACAAGTACACTTAGAGATCAAAACTTTAACTGTTTAAGTTCAAATTTAGATGCAAAATGTACAATATAAAATAAATTTTGTAAAGTTACAGAAGCAAGTAACTTTACCTTAATTTTATTCTAACCAACCAAATTTATTGATCTTGTTGAAATAAATGAAAGAAAAGGAGCTTTTTTTTAGAAGACAATCAATTCATCAATTTACCGTTTCAAAATTCTCTAATTCACTATTTTACCAATTCATCAATTCACCATTTTCACCAATCAACATTTCACCCATTCACAAATTCACCAATTTTGCCATTTCACTAATTTACTATATCACCAAAATTTTATTTTGGTGTAATTCTGGTGAAACTATTTCACCATTTCACCTGGTAAAATGGTTTAATTTCACCAGCATCCATAGTTGTAACAACTGACATTAAAATTTTAGTAGTATAGATATTTTTTAATGCAGGCTGTCTCTTGAATGGAATTGGAACAACGAAACATTTGTTAACTACTAATCTTAGACCATTTAATTGTATAACCACTTAATCTAAATTATAAACCTATTTATTTTAATTGTTAAATTTATAATTATATGTAATTATCAAGTCAAAAGTATTAATCATATCTAAGTCAGTTTAAACAAGATCTGCAATCAGGAACGATGATAACCAAGTGCAGTTTTTTTCTTAGAGTTTACTATATAATTTAATCATTGCTAATATATATATTATTCTTGAAATATATAAATATTAACTAGCCAATATAAAGGGTGTGGCGACTTAAAGAAGTTGGTAAGTTTTCACCCCAAGTGGCAGGTCTGGGGTTCAAATCCTACTAGCGACACTTTGAAAAATAGACCTGTATTATGGTAACTGCTCCTCATCGATCGGTTGGGTACATTACCTGTAGTCCTTGGTCACCATCTTGAATGGGAGCTTTCGGGTGAAGTTGTGTATTGTTACACAGACAAATCCAAGGAACCGGAAGAACAGAAACCCATTTGGAAAGTCCCGAGTAAGGAGGTAGCAAAGATCTTTGAAGGTGCTGCCAGAATTCGAATATTGGAACTGAGCCGGAGAACTGAATGATAAAGACCTTCAGAGGAGAGGGTCCACCAACCTGGCTGCCAGAGTTGTACCGAAGGAAAAGGACCTATATTTCGGAAGTAGGTACTAGGAGAAGAATAACTATATAGCATCTAAGCCTAGTAGACCGACCCTTCTGGGCTAACTGGTTTGGTAGTTTGGGTATTTCGGGAATGAACCAGTAGGAAGATAATAGTGAGTACTGGGTTGGAGTGAACCTTACAAGGGCAGAAGTAGGTAACTCAGGGGTCCAAGGAGGGATCATGTGAGTTAGGGAACTGCGGACTCGAAAGGGTCCTACACTGCATTATTAGGGACCCAGGACGTCATTGGACGGACTTAACTGGCATGGTACTATCCTGACCACAAGTGTTGGTCTCAGCAAATGCGTTGTTACTGAAGTGTAGGTGGATACCTGGGTGGGACAAGGTGCTATCCTACTAATGGAAGCTGATACCAGTTATATCTATACTTTAAATGCAAGTTGGTACTCACATGTGGGTATAGTTGGCAAACATCAGTGCGACAACCAGACATGCGTCATTAATTGATCAGTTTTATGCTAATTGTAGTAATAGGAACTTTGTAAATATTAAACATCTATTAATAAGTACACTTACGCGTGGTTTGTCAAAAGGGAGAAAAAAAAGAAAGCTAGCCAATATCTTCTATTTTCCTGTACCCACGAGTTATATAGAACCTATAAAATAATATTATATTCTAAAATATAAAATTAAATATTTGATGCAGTTTGTGAATTAGTCGTTATGATGAAAATTTGTAATAGGACAAAAAACCATTCTTAGGTTTAATAAGTTTAAATTATAGCAGCTTCACTTATACAGTAGTATTAATAACTTATGAGAGTTAACAAAGGTAGTAGTACCTCGATCCTATTCTTTAATTAAAGGCCATTCAAATTGAATCTAAATACTACTTAGTATATAACCTGAATCTGGACGAATCTGGATTTAATTATTCAATCTGTATTCTATATGAATTGTTAGTACAATGGGTGGCACTTTGTGCTACCCATGTTACTTAGAACATTTGGTCAGTGTTGGCAATTTTTTGTGGCCAATTTTTTTAGCAATTGGTTGGCAAATGGCCAATGGGCAATTGGCTAATATTTAAATTTCAGTCAAAAATTTCTAACTTACACAATATTAAACAAGACTATATTATATTAGATTGCTTGTTACAGTTTTATTTATTTATAAGGTATTATGGGCCAGTGTGAAAAGATTTGCTCCTCAAAAAATTTCATAATTTTGACAATCAGGATAAGTTTTTTTATTCTTGATTAATTATTAAAAATTTTTTAGTATCAAATAAAATAGGTTTTAATCTAACTTATTATATTATTTTTATTGTCTTAACATTGTTTTATTTTAAAAATTAAATATGTACAATTCAATGTATTTGAAAAAAAAGAAAAAAAATTTTAAAAAAAAAGATATTTTAAATAATTTTGCAACCAATATGCAGTTGTATAAGCTTGTACTATGCAAGTGCATTAATGTGCATATGATAAAGGTATGGTTAAAATTTGAGCAAAATTGAATCACTAGTTGTGAAGAAATTTAGCTTTAAAGTATGATAATTTGATCTTTTTACTATATACGCATATAAATAAATTACTACATATAGTAAATTATATAGTAAATATTTTTAAAAAAAGTTACTATTAATAAATTTTTTTATTTTAACAATAAAATAATCAAAATAATTTTATTTTTATCAATCCGGTAACCTAATAATTATATTAAATTAAAAAATAAAAAATTAATTTGAACAAAAAATATTTTAATCAGAGCTATTTGAGGCGCAAATCTTTTTGCACCGGCCTATAATAAATAAGAAAAAATTTTAATCTTTAACAAAATAAATAGTAATTGAGGCTTATTAATATAAAGATTAACGTTAATACGGATAAAGTAGATAAAACATTTAATTTTTATATCATAAAATAGTCATAAGCCATTCGTGTCAGTGAAGTTTTAAATACACTGCCGCCATGTTCGGGAATCGATCTTTTTAAAGAAAATTGGCGCGAATCTGCTAATCTGAAATCGAGATCAACTAGAATGTGTAACAAGAAATTTCATTAAAAAAAGTATAAATAAAACGTAAGTTTGCAAGGTGGGTGGGCAGTACTCTAGTAATGGTTTACGAATTCGAAATAGTAAATTTAAATAAAGAGTATACAGTAAAGTATAGTATAGAGTATATAAACGTAATGATTTTTTTTAGGCTAATTTGGCATGATCTGATTCCTAAAGGAGAGTATACAAGGCAAAGACAGGTTGATCTTTGATCAAGTATTTTTCACGGTAAATAAGGAAAAATTTTATTTATTTTAATTAATTAAAATAATATAAAAAAAAAAGGAAAAAAACCAAATATGGAAAACAACCATCGTACAAGAAAAGTACAGAAGTACCGAATTAGAACAAAACCATGCAAACAAACTGTATTCTACGTTAATTAAATAAAAAATAAAAAATTATTAATTAATTTATGTTTTACGTCGATTATAAATTTTTTTGATGCTCAATCGGCACTTGTTATTTTTCGATTGAAAATAACTTGGCCCGATTTATAATGCGCACGCACTTATTTTAGCGAGTATGTAGAAATGTGTAATTATACAAAAACCATAGTCAAAATCTATTAAGATTTTTTCCAAGGCTTTGTAAAATTATATTTTGGTGTCATTACTGCATTAAATGATGTCATCTTGATTCGCCACTACTAGTCTGCTTGCAAAATAATCCTAAAATTATATGAAATTGCAATCCCATTTAAATTCCATTCCTATTTACAACATACAGAATAAAGTACACACATGTTTATTAAGTTATTTTTATGTGTTTTATTTTTATGTGTTTATAGTAATTTATTTACAAAATACTTTTTTAATAGATTTGTAAGAATATTTTTGATGATACAATAGATCTTCAAATTTGCAAATGAAAAAAAGTAATTTTGTTTTATCAAAAAAAAAACCATAAATATACACTGATAATAAGCCTTAATCAATTTGAAATAGCATAAGTAATTTTAAATTGAAAACTAATGCAACATACAGTACTTAGAAAGTTAATCTTTTAATCTTTATACAGATGATTTTTCTCATCTGAAGAAAATTTAAAAACTTCCGACATTGGTGTCATTAGTGCTTGCGTTGGAGAAACTTTAAAAACTTCAGAATTTGATAATGTTGGGCTTTCTAACTTTGATGTTGGTATTAAGGCTGACGTGGTTGATATTAAATTTAAAAAATAATATTAATAAATTTTATTTTTTTATTTAAATGAACAAATATTACAAATTAAGCTATTAGTTGAGGTACAATATGTGTAGATAAACCAACATCACTTGCTCTCAAAAATTGTTCATCCTTGTAATATTTGCTAATCGATTTTCACGATTAGGTATAAATAAAAATTGAAGCGAAACCACTTTTTTACAAAAAAAACAAAATAGCTTTAAATTTTAATTAGGAAACCACATCCTGTGACCTAATTAAAAATGTTATTCGTGAAATTTTACCAATGGCTCCAACCCTAAACCTACGCTGTTCTCACCCTAACCTAGGGTTCGGAATGGGCCAGCCCGTTAGGCCCGTTGGGCTTTTTTTGAAAATTAATTTGGGCCACGTCTCATAGTGTTAGTCACATGATAATTTATCATGTGACTGGCACTTTTACAACGTAACTTTTTAAAAAAGCCCAACGGACTAACGGGCCGGCCCATTCCGAACCCTACCCTAACCTAATATAGCGTTTTTAGTTTTTTACTTAGGAAAACAAAAACACATTGTTTTGTTACACCTGATCTTAAATTTTGATTGGTCAAAATTTCAGGGGTGGACAATTTTTATGGGTGCTCTATCGGTTAACGTCACTTTCTAGGACTCTCAGGAAGGGGGGAGAGGTAAAATGAAACGAACATTTAAAAATGAAAAATATGGGAAATTTTCATTGGTCAATGTAAATCAAGTGATCGGCGAGAGTTATCCAACGTTTGATTGGTTGTTCATTTTTCGGGGGAGACTTCAACTGGTTAACCGAAGAACGAATTTCGAACGGCCTAAGATAAAATAAAACAATGAATGAATATTATACTTCATTCAACATTATTAACCGTATAAACTGTGTAAAGTAATTTCAGTCCTGTTGGTACTTCCATTGGTCTTTGTTATTTTTTTTAAATTAATTGGTTTGCTACTATACTCATATGGATTCTTTGATAAGAATTTAGAGTTTATACTATCAGCATCAATGATTACTTTTTTTATATCAAGCTCATCTTTATCTGCAAAATTTTCTGATTCAAAAATTGGCTTCCATTGATTAATTTTTGAATGTCGTATTCAGCATAGCCGATTTTGTGGATTTGAATTGTTTAGCCAATTCAATATAACAATTAGGGTTCCTTCAATAGTCTGGACGCAATCTATGCAAAGTTTTAATGTAGGTTTAAATCTATGACCATCATAATGCCCGCTTTTCCAGTTGTTATTTCTGTCATAATTATTCCTAAACCATAAATATCTGCCTTTTGTGTAGTATCTGCTTTTTGTGTATCTTGCTGCCTTTCGAAAATTTCTAGTGCAATATATGGTATTGCACCATAACCGATTTCTTTGAACCACGCTCACATTTTTGTCTAGATAATTCCAGATCTGTAATGTATGACTTTGTATTTCCATTAATATTTTGATTTAATAAATTTTACGTCATTATGAATAAGTCCTGCTTTGTGAATTTCAGATAAATTATGAGATATGTCCTCAAGTTGCGTGATTTCCTCTATTCGCATATTGATATGCCATCATAAATTGACCTGTCTCTATGTTCTGAGTCAATTCGTATTCTTCAAGTGCGCTACCTTCTAGAATAGATAAGCGAATTTTATAAGACTAATTTCGTAGATTTATAATTACCCTATTTGTGCATAATAACACACATGAACATTGTTTCAAATTCCTATATTTTGAAGCAGTACATTTTACTCGAAACAAGCCATTTACATCACAAAATAACACGCCTCTCAAATATGAGATATCATTATAACTGCATAGAACTTTCGCACGAAACTTTTTAAAAATTCATGAATCATTGCACTAAAATACGATAAGCTTGTAATTTTGGTTTTCCTCATTTAAAAACTCGCAAGAACTTTTTCGAGAGCTAGGCAATGTTTTAAAAGCAACTGCACAGGTTTTTTTTTGCGACATCGTACATAACCTAAACTATCGTCACAGACCATTCATTTATCAATTAGTATACCAATTAATATACTGTACCAGACCCTCCTTTACCAATAATTTATATTTTCTAGCCTATTAAATGAAATCCAATCAATAACGTTTTAAATGCTGTGACCTTAAGTTGAAATTCCTTAACGCATTCATCTATGTTCTTATCGCCACTTGTTTCTTGGACCATTTTTTGAGGGTCAACAATTGCACCAGGCTGAACTGGCATTGTATTTTTAATGCTCATACATTCTATTGACGGACTTTCTTTTATCATTATAAAAATCAATTATAAGCATGTATTATCAGTTTCTATATTTTGAGTTATTCCATGAATTCAATATTTCTTGATTGCATATGAGTTTTAAGTTTAGATAATATGCATTAACTAATTCTTCTGTATTTTATTATTTCTGACAATAAACAAATAATTTATGAATAATTTTAACCTACTTTTCTAAAGTTCCAAAGTGTTAGTTTGAGAACAATTTATTTTCATAAGGTCAACAGGTGATATAGTGAGTGACTATGTATATTTTCCAGATCCATCTTTAATAGTTTGTACACTTTGATCCAGGTTTCAATGAAAACAATATCGATTATTCTTTAATTTCTTGTAAATTAATTAATTTATCAAATTGAAACAATTCGATTACCTTTCAATATTCCGTAGCTTTTGAATTGGTATTCTTTAATGAGTTCTTTAATGAACTTATCAATCACCTGATTCATTCTTGAGCTGCTCTCCAAGGATCACAGGATTGGCATCAAGGAGGTGAGGTGTTGTAATATATACAGTATTTGCATACTCTGTTTGAATTATTTCTTCTAGAATTGAATTCATCAGATATACAATTGCATATTGATTTGTATCTGTACTTTGAGTAATTACATATGTAGCATTTCCTTTTTGCTGCATATAATTTGTAGGTTTATAAAAAGGTTTAAATGTAATAATTACTTTACTAGATGTTGTGAAAAATACTGTACGATAGTAAATTAATTTACTTCTATAAACAAATAGATGTTTTAATGCCATTTAATATTTTAAGGTTAGCACCACATGATTTAATACGTGACTGAATATATTCTAAGAATCATAGTTAAATTCTTTAATTGTTCTTATACCATCTAACTATGTCGCCAAACATAAGTTATTATTCCCGATTCTTCTCTAATCATTTGAGAATTAGTCAATTTTTCAAACGAAATCCATTCAATCCTGTATTCCATAACTTTGATTGAAACACTTTAATATATTTATCAAGATTTTTATTTCCACTTTTCCATCCTTTAATTGCTTCTTGAGGATGACATGATTTGCACTACGTTGGTGAAAAGCTGGGTCGCTTGCATTTTATACATTTTCCATACAAATTACATCTTTAATATGTAAGCAATACTTACTCCCTTTAACATGTATAATAGTAAACATGATTAGGAATTTATTTAATCAGAATAATATTTTTTTTTGAAAAATATAGGGATTGGAACCGTTTAACCGTTTAAAAATTGCTCTATAGTTCCGGGCAGAATTATGTTGGGCGTGGGCCGGGATTATTTTAATGCTGGCCAAATTAAACGGTTAAACGATTAAACGTTTAAGAAAAATTTTGGGCAGTTCCAATCCCTAGAAAAATATTACAATAAATAAATACTTATTTTACACTCACTTGATAAGACACAAAGTTAAGATTTTGCACACAAAGCAACAGATTATCATGACAATCTTAAGATAAAATGTTTGGAACCATATTATATACCAAAATGAAATTAGAATTATAGTTGATGAATATTTAAGGGTAGAGGATACACAAATTATTTATCATATGATCTTGATGGCAAAATTTTTTTCTTTTTAAAATTAGAGAAAATTTTATTAAGTAGGTTATTTTAAAATTATAAAAAAGTGTTGTAGAATAGGTATTTGTGATTCTATTGGTAATATTATAATTAATATTGGTTAGATATTCACTGAGTAACATGTAGTTAAAGTTGGTATTGATGTTTTGTTTGCAACAATCATATCATGATCATATAATACAACCAATCAAAATTAATGATTTCATGTAACCCTAATAAATTTGTGACTACTACAATATACAAGTATATTTTTTAATAATAATTTGTTTATTAAATTTTATATCATTAGAAAGAGCATATTTAATTTGCAAAATATAAATTTGAAAAAAATAAATGTGTTCTCAAAATTTTAATTAATAGAATAATTTTATTCTCTATATAAGGGCTAGATTTGCTATACATATCATATAAAAATTGATCTTGTATCATCTACCTTTAAATAATATTACAAGACATAATTTTTGAACAGAAAATTAGGCAATAATTATGAGTAAAACATTATCTGTTATGTTATCTACTTATTGATTTTTTAATTGAATATTACTTAATTAGTAATTCGCGAGAGATGGAAAGAATTACTATAGTAATATTATATATACATGTGGGGATATTAAATATAATAAAAACAATTAATACCTATAATCTAGAGCCGAAATTAAAATTTCTCAATTCCTGTCAAGTTAACATCTTTTGTATTGCTAACCAAACTGTAGGGGCAAGTTTTCTCTTTCTAATGGTGGTAAAATCATCAAAATTGGCCTAATATATCAAGAGATATTCTCATTTTTGTCTTTATGATCATATGAAATTTCTTTGCAGATCTGCAAAGAAATTTCATATAGCCACAAAGACAAAAATAAGAATACCTCTTGATATATTAGGCCAATTTTGATGATTTTACCACCATTAGAAAGAGAAAACTTGTCTCTACAGTTTGGTTAGCAATACAAAAGATGTTGGCTTGACAGGAATTGTGAAATTTTAATTCCGGCTCCAGATTATACATATTAATTGTTTTTATTATTTAATATCCCCATTTCTATATATAGAAATTCTGTATATCTCTTGCGAATCACGAATTAAGTTTAGAAGTAATTTTATAGATTACTAAATATTAAACATTTACTCAAATAATAAATTGTAAAATATTCCTAAAGATATATCAAATAATGCACTATATATATAAAACTTGAAAAATATATTATGTCTATAAATGTGTTTAGGTTGTCAAAAATTTATTTATTTTAGAATAATTTGCTTGGGTATTTCTTTTAAATCTTAAATATTAAAATTAGCTACTATTAAAATAATTAATGTAGAGATTAAATTTGGATATTTCTTAACCATTTTTTAAATTTGTAGGATTTGTAATTCATTCATAAATAGTTTCAGCTGTTATACAAAAGTTTATAATAGTAAAACATATAGAATAAGAACACTTCAAATTGTATTTTAACAAGCTTAAAGATAAAAAGGAGCAACAATTTAGCATTAATTTAGTGGCAATTAGAGATAAATTTATTTTGCATAAATATCTTGGCTAGTATAGTCCTCGTATATTATTAGAATAATTAATTACAAGAGAATTCAAAGAATAAAATTAAAATAATTAATCTAGTATATTCAGACCTCTCTAGAGAAATACCTTATATAATCGCATCTCTATATAAGCATCTAATTTTATGAACCAACTAAAAAATATTAAAAGCCTTAATATAGTCACAAAAAAGTTACAAATTACTCATCATTATTTCTCTATAAAATTTTAACTTATTTTTAACCAATTTTATTACTAGTAAATTTTCTTATAATTACCGGTACTAATTTTTAACTAAATATACAAATTATTAAATCTAATTAACTAATATTCATATCTGGCATATTTGAAATTTACTACAGTATGTCAGAAATTTTAAAATTTCTGACTGTAGATAACTTTTGATCCATTTCATCTAATTTTAATAAGACAACTGCCAAAATATTGGTTTTAATGAGAAAACTTTATGAAACCAAAATTATTAAAATCGAATTACAGAATCTTGAGATCATTAAGAATTTATTTTATTTCAAATATTTAAAGATTGGTTAAATTATAATAACAGTCCTCTCCTTCATTGTACACATACAATATTTACTAGGCACCGGTTTATTGAAGATAATGAGGTAAAAGCTCATTCACACAGATCGAACGCCATATATAATTATTTTTTAGCAAGCAAAATTACATCATTGATTAATAAAATTAATAAAATTACAATAAATTTCTATCGCCACGATAAATTATATACTATTAATTACCATTGAATCGACGGAATCGACGATCCCATTAATTAGTTGAGTAGACACTAATAAAACAATAAATTAATATTTAATACCAATGCAATAAACGTATAAGCAATTGAAATAATTTTCAGTCCTGTAATTACCTTTAAAACGCTCTACTATTTTCTGTACATCGATTAATGCGCTACAATATTTATTTTGAAGCATTGTTAAAGATTCTAGTGATGCCTTTTTAATTATATTATCAGCATCAAAGAATTTCTTTTTTATATCAAGTTCCTCTTTATCCGTCAAACTTTCTGATTCCAGAATTGTTTTCCATTGACTAATTTTTAAATGAACGTATCAGCAGTAGGCCGAATTTGTGGATTTGGAGCCATGCATCGTTTAGCTAATTCAATATAGCAATCAGGTGTTCCTTCGGCAAATTTTGGGCGTAATCCACTGCAAATTTCTATTGCAAGTTCAGAATCGTGCTTAGATCCATTATAAGGTCTTTTTCCAGTTGTTATTTCTGCCATAATAATACCTAATCCATAAATATCTGCCTCTTGAGCATGTTGCTGACCCTCAAGAACTTCCGGAGCAACATATGGCATGATTCCATAAACACTCCCTTTTTTGATCATGTTCATCTTGTTTTCTAGATAAACCTAAATCTGTAATGTATGAAATGATTTTTCCACCGATAACTTGGTTTAGTAAAATATTACCACTGTGAAAATCATCGTGAATAAGTCCTGCTTTATGGATTCGAGATAAATCATAAGATATATACACAAGTTGTTCTAATTTTTTTTTGCCATACAAGTTCTCTAAAATATTTAGTTAAAAAGTCATGAAGATTTCCTCTATTGGCATATTGATATACCATCATATATTGACCAGTCTTTGTATTCTGCGTTAATCCGTATACTTCAAGTGCACTGCCCTCTAATCTACATCGCATATGATTTTTAAACTTGAGAGAATATTTGAATAATATATTATAAGTTAATATCCTGTAGATTTATAATTACTGTATTTGTGCATGATAACACACATGGGCGTTATTTCGAAATTTCAACTATTTTGAAAACAATACATTAAGATCAAAATAACGCCCATGTGCATCCTAAAATTAACACCTAAATATATGAGACATTATTTTCAGACAATAGTTTTCAAACGTAATTCAAATTATCGCACATACATGTCCTTAAATAACGTACTGTCAATTCGTGTGTTATTACATCAAGATACCGTAAGTAAATAAACTTGGCTTACCTCATTTAAAAACTCGGATGAATTTGTTTGAGAACCAGGCAATGTTTTAAGAGCAACTTCACAGGATTTTTCACGATACGGAGCATAACCTAAACTATCATCACCTTCGACGGTTCGTTTACCATCTAACCAAATTGATGAATATACTATACCAAACCCTCCTCTACCAATCTCTTTTATATTACCTAGCCTATTGTATGGAATCCACTCAATAACGGTTTCGTATGTCGTAGCTTTAAATTGAAATTCCATAATACAATCATCTATGTTTTTATCACCACTTGTTTCTTGGATCTTTTTTGGAGGATCACACAATTGACACCAGACTGGATTAGTATTGTATCGTGCACAGTGTTTACATATCCCATTAATAGACTTTCTTTTATCATTATAAAAATCGATTACAAGCACGAATTGACCATTTTCTGTATTTTGAGTTATTCCATGTATTCTATATTTTTCTAATTGCATTAAAACTTTGAACTAAGATAACAGGCATTAATTAATTATGCAACATTTTAATATTCCAAGCAATAATCTAGTAGATATAAATAAATTTTAACTTACATTTTCTACAAGTTCTAAAGTACTTGTTTGAGAATAATTTAATTTCATAAGATCAACAGATGATATAGTGCGTGACTGTGTAAATTTTCCAGATTCACCTTTAAATGTTCGTACACCTTTGACCCAGGTTGCCATGGATACAAAATCTGATTCTCCTTTAATTTCTTGTAAATTAATTAACTTATCAAATTGAATCCATTCAACCACTTTTTCATACTCAGTTGCTTTGAATTGGAATTCTTTAATGAGATTATTAATCCCCTTATTCTCATGTGTCCATTTTAGAACTTCTCGCCGAGGATCACAGGATTGGCACCAAGCAGGTGAAGTGTTATAACATTTACAGTATTTACACACACCGTTTGAATTGTTTCTTCTTGAATTAAATTCATCTGGTATTACTATTATATATTGGTTTGTTTTTGTGTTTTGAGTAATTCCATACACAACATTTCCTTCTAATTGCATATAATTTGTAAGCTTAAAAATTGTATAAAAAATTGTAAAAAGAATTAATAACATTGCTATAAATTGTAAATAACGCAATAATAAATTATTACCTCTTTTATAAATGAATCGCATGTTTGTAAATCATGTAATATTATAAGGTTAACACCACATGATTCAATACATGATTGTGTATATTCTACAGGTTCACCTTCGATTATTCTTATACCATCTAACCATGTCGCCATAAATATCATTCTTAACTCTTCTTCTCTAATTATTTGAAAATTAGTCAGCTTTTCAAACGGAATCCATTCAATCATCTTTTCGTATTCCACAACTTTGATTTGAAGTCCTTTAATATATTTATCAAGATCTTTATTTCCACTTGTCCATCCTTTGGTTGCTTTTAAAGGGTCACATAATTTACACCACGTTGGAGAAATATTTGGTCGTTTGCATTTTATACATCTTCCATAAAAATTGTATCTTTAATATGAAATATAAATTATTAAAATTATATTAATGCTTTTGATTAATTTTAGCAAAATGATAAAATGTATTAATTGCATATTACAGGTATTAACCTTTTATTTAATCGATCGATGATGTCATAAATTAATATTGAATACTTAGTATTTTGGGCAGATGAAAATTTATACTTACGAACTAATAATACTTATAAATTGATTAAAAAATATATTTAATTGTTGTTTCTTATAGTTAGTTAATTCATATGAACTATATTACTTACTCCCTTCAATATGAATAATAATAAACATGTTTAGAAGTGATATGTGATAACAAACTCTAATTTTTTAAAATAATTAGAAACTTGTACTAACTGTCTATTGAATTTATTCGATCAGAATAAAATTTATTTATTTAAATAAATATCAGAATATTATTATTATACTCACTTGATAATAAATAAAATTATTCTTTTGCACACAAAACAACAGATCGTCATGAAAATCTTAAGGTTAGATGTGATAAGCAAAAGAAGTGGAGCCCAATTATATACCAAAACGAAAAACGATTTGTAATAGGCGACCTATTTAATAATTGTATAATTGAACAGAAAAACTAAATAATAATATATGAGTAGACTAGTGTTGGAAATCTGTTTTGAGATTTATGTTCTCATGAGAATAAATTTATTTCATTTAATGCTCTCAGAAATTTATTTATGTTCTCAATAGTAAACCTTATTTATATCACTATTTTTTTTTTTAATTCCTTATTTCGGAAAATATTGTACATTTTTATTCAAAGTTTTGTCTCAATCATTCTCATTTTTATGTTCATTCATTTTTTTTCGGATGATTTCAGTACTTCGCTCAATTTCTAATTTTATTTCCATCTGGAATTATGCAATATATTTATATTTCACTTGTATAGAGAACATATTTTTCGAGTATTATGTTCTCAAAATTTTTTCATTGAGAACATTTACATAATACCAGATGACTCAAATCTAAAGATATATTCTCATGAGAACATGAGAAAATAAGATTTCCAACACTGGAGTAGTGATGCCTGATGAAATGACGAAACCTGACGAAACTTATGGTTCGTCATTTCGTCAAGCAAAATTAGTTTCGCCAGGCATCTATACACTGGAGTAGACATAATGCCATCAATACCTTGATATTTTAACCGAACATTACTATGAATAGAAGCAATTTCATAGATTATATTATATTAAATATTTACTTACTTGAATAATGATTTGTGGAATATTTCTAAAAACTATATCAAACCATGCACCACATATAATTGCTACTTCAAATATTTTTTCAAGTTTCTCATGTCGGTTAAAACTTTTAGTACAATTTGGTATGTATTTCAAAATCTTCAAATATTCAAAATCAGTTATTATCAAAATAATGAAGATAGCTATTAAATTTCGATAATCCTTAATCCATTTTTTAACTTTTTCACCAATAACAGGATTTTTGATTACTTTATCGATTGTAATTACTATTATACAAAAGTTTATAAATAGTGGGACACATAGAACGAGTACACTTCAAATCGTGTTTAACAAAAGTTAAATGTGTATGTGACAATAATTTAGCATTAATTTAATGGCAACAGAAGTAAATTTATTACAATTGCATAAATACCTTGGCAAGTATAGCTTCGGTACTTCATGAGAATAGTTAATGACGAAGAGGATTGAAAGAATAAAATTAGGAATAATTAATCCAATTATATATATAACAGAATTTATTATCTCAAACCATTTTGATTTTAACTTTTTGAAACAAAAAACTTTTTTAATATTCTAGATAAAAGCTCTTAAAGGAATATTAATTATAAAATTACCTTGTAACTTAATATATGGAATAATATACTAAACATTAAAAAAGCCATAATCTCAGTCATAATCCCAACGATTGTTTGTACCTTGTATTCATTCCAATTATTTTGTATAAACCCTATGGCACGAAAATTAGTACTTATTCAACTTTTCAACATTTCAAACGAGATCATAAACCTACCAATAAATCGAAAGTCATAACTCTCGTCTAAATCATTTGTCACACCAGAAGAAATGGTAGTGATATTTTTGAACCCAATCATATAGGCCAAATCTGAAGCTAATTCCGAAGCATTTTTTTCAGTATAATCTTTTGATGCACCTATACGATTAAAATAAGGATTTGATCTTGATATAGTTTCTGGATTTTATTATTTAAACTTAAACGGGAACGATTTATTGGCACTTTTTTAGCAATTTCATTCAATAAACTATCAATGTATCCTACGTATGCTGATTGATTATTTTGAAGTGCTGATAATCTTTTGGAGGCTTCTATGGTGAGACGTACTAAGCCCCAATAGCTTTATCTGCAAGGAATTACCGGTAAGAATCATATGAAGCATTTTAAATAACATAAACATAATACGCACCACCTAAATATGACTCTCGATTATCAGGCATATCTAAAAGTCCAAAAGGTAAAAAGGATTAAGAAATAATAAATTCTAAAATTTAAATGAAAAAAATATATTACCAGTTTTAAGAATCCAAATACCATCATGAATTCCTCTTAAAGGTTCACTCCATTCGGCACCTTTAACGAAATTATTATCCATCGACACAAAATAATATTTATCATATTCGTTGTAATAAGGCTAAGTCCATCTGGACTGATGTTAATAAAATTATGCATTGTTGTTGAAATCCTTTGCCTAATGCTTCCATCGGAGGCTTTGTAAATGGTGATGTTACTAGTTGGCGCTGACAAAGCAACAGGATAATTGAAGGTGATATTTAGGAAGGTTGTTGTTGAATTGACATAATCATTGATTGATGGAATAGTTTTGTTTATAAAAATATTATCATATCTATAATCTAAATAGAGAAGTATTAATATTGCATGAATATTAAATAAAATTTAAGTTAAAAATCAAAATAAGTATACTCAACCATTGGAATTAAGTAATGAAATGGTAAATAAAGACCAAGAATTATTACCAATTGTATTTGGTGAAGCAAGTAGAAAAGTATGATTCTGTGTAACAGCGTTTACGGTAAAATAATTTGTAATAATAAATGAGTTCTGTTGTTCTAAACGTTTTGAACTGGCATTATAATAATATATCTGATAATAAACATTATTATTCGTATTGTTATTCTGTAAAATCAAATATAAGATCACCGAATGACGTCATTTTTGCTCTCAAACTACGTTGGTCCGAATAAATTTCTTGAGTCGAAAATACATTTCCTGATGGATAAATTTGAATTCGTTCATAGAATGTTCCATTGAACGTTCCATTATTGAAACGGGTGGGGACTATACAATAAATGAATGAGTCAGTCTCATCACAAGAAACTGAGTTAATGGGTTGTTCTGTTTGAAAGATAACACTTTTTTTATTATCTCTCGTTTGGTTGTAGGATATAGATATCGCGCAAAGCCCGATTCTTGGAGTAATACTAAGATTCGTGTAGTTAAAAATAGCCAAATATCCATTTTTAATGGTTGGCACAATCGCGATCAGAGAATAATTCGCATCTGAATCTTCATTACTAATATTTGGTAAATTTATTAATTTTGTTGAATTTTTCAAATTTCCATCTTCATCACTATATGGATATAATATTAAATCGTTAATGTAATAATTATAATAATTATAATTAATAAGTTAATAATGATTATAATAAATAATATAATAATAATAATAATAGTAATGATACGTAATAATAATAATAATAATAATAATAATAATAATAATAATAATATAATTACACTGAATATTGCTGCCACAACCAACTATTCCAGCTATTCCCGCTTTTCTCATATGTCTTATTACGTGAAAACCTAATAAATCCAAGTTTCTTATTTGCGTTTAGTTGGATTGTACTATCATTCCAAGCACCAGAATCAAAACATATATTACTGTAATTTACAGAGTTAATATTAATAAATTTTATACAATAAAATAATTATGAGTTAAAATATTGGAATACCTTGTACTGTTTCCATTCCAATCGATGACTTCTCCGCACTCTTCATAAGTACTAAGGTCAGATGAACTATTCATTCTCACATAAGTAACTAGAATGAAGGGTTTTCGTAAAGGATATATTTTAATTGGATTCACTAAACTTTTATGAGAGTTATTGCCTATGGCATCATTTAAATACATAGTTAAATAATTAAGTTTGTTTATTTTGTATTCGATATTATCGCTATTGAGTAAACAATAATTTATAGGATCTATTTTTAATTCGGGATCTATCTCTATGACAGTTCCATTTAAAAAAATAAGTCTTATACGTAATTTCTGTTCTAAGCTCATTCCACGAATTTTTGAACAATCGTCTGTTTGTGTTGATTCATTTCGTATGATATGAACGAGAATTGTTCCATCATCATAAGTTTTAATGTCAGCTATATTATATGACGCATTTTGATCGCCTAAATTACTCTCCGTGTAATTAAAATATTTATACGGTAATTGCTGTGATTTCGTTGTTGTTATGAATATGCAAAAGAACAAATATTGTATTATAATATTATAAGGAATATTATATAATTTCATCGTGAATTACTTTTATATCGTATCGTACAAGGAAAAGTTCATCATTATAAAGTCTAATAGATACTTTATATATATTTTTTTGCCCTAAATGGTTCCCTTTTAAGTTTACGTACGAACGTAGGAACGTCACGAATACAGAAATGATTTCGATATCGTTACACATGATTGTCAACCAATCATATTAATCCAGCCGCTTTATTTATATATTTATAGAAAGTTAATACTGTATACCCGAATATTTTAAAAATGCATTGTAAACACAAAAAAAACTTTAATTGTGTAACGATCTATAAAAATTGGGCACTTGGGCGACATTAGTTTGTTTGTAAAATAACCGATTAGAAATATATTAACTGATAAGATACTTGTCAATTTGATTTATACAGCTTAGAGTACTTTTAAAAACGTAGCTAATTAATTAGATAGAGGCTACGCCCAATCTAGTTTCAACTACTTGCTAATCTAAAGGTCCCATTAAACTATCATATTTGAAAAGTGTACCTAAAGTAATTAAAATTAGTGCTATAGCTGATTTGAGGATAATATTATAGCAAATACTATAGACAAAATTAATCTTCATATTTCTTCAGGATGAAATCAAACTAAATTTCTATATAAATGTATATATTTTTTTTTTCTTATTACTTTGCCTTAGCTTGCAGTGGAATTATTTTTAGTTATTTGCCATTTAATTATTTTATTATTATACCGAATTTAACAAGGCTTGCGGAACAATTTTACTGAATGTATTTAGAACTGAATCAATCAATATGGTGCTTTGTATATCAGAAGCATAAAAATATTAAGATGCACAACCATATTGTTAAGAATTTTTTACAAATAGATTGACTTTTATTATAGATACTATACAAATGGAATTTGTTATACAATTATTGCATATATTTATGATGCTATTTAAATAAAACTATATTTGCGCAACTCCCATCTATTAAATTTCAGTTATGAAATTAAACAGCATATTTGTATACAGTATCAGTTGGCATAAATATGCTATTAAAAATAATTCTCATAAAATTTGCGAAAAAGGGCGAAATTGACCAAAAAATTTTTTCATAAAAAATTAAATATCTCGCGAACTATAGATTATAATTACATAGTTTTCATTTTATCGAGGGAAATTGAATGTAATTACATTCAATAGTTCGTGAAAGAATTTTTTTTTGGTCAATTTCGTCCCTTTTCTCAGCACCAAGCCCATATATATGAATCATTTTCATTAAAATACGCCTATGGCGTTTTATCATCTACTGTAAATGTGTGTATACAAGATTCTAGTCTGTTACATTCCACCAATTCCTAAACCATTTGGGAGTGTATATTTACTGAGTATGCGTATAGATCGGTTAATCAGTATAGTATTGTCAAAATTTATTAGCGTATACGTTTTGCTATACTCATGTGATTTTGCGTATAAAGATCATCGTACTATCAGTACATACGTATATAATCTATATTAAATACGATTTAAACTCTTTTACTGTTTCATGGATAAGATTAAAAAAAAAAGGTTTAAGCGCAAGTTTTTATGAAGAAGTAATTGATCTAACGATCGATTCTTCTTCAGAAAGTGATTTTCCAATTATTGATCTAGGGTTTGGGAATTAATGTAACGGTTAATTCTTAGTTAAAAATTACACGTATCTTTATTAATATATATACTAATTTATCCACTAATAAGATCCTTGTACTGCCACTGCAGCCGCGGAGCCTAATTATTCACTAATAAGGTCCTTGCATTGCCACTGCAGCCGCGGAGCCCAAAAACTGACTACAAATCTCTACTGTAGCCCTTACTGATGCTACTAATACTTACTGGGCACTTAAAATGGGGAAGGTGGGCGGGATATAGAGCCAGCCTTGCCAAGCTCCCATTCATACTCCAAGCCCTATTTTAATATATCCTATTTACCAATATTAATAGAAACCTAAATTTTCTAAAATCATGTCATCCCAATCAAACAAAACAAAACCTGCCCTTAAACAAGAAACCTCAACCAAAGCACTAAACTAAGACAAAAATCAACATGATCTGCAATAAAGTCGGCTGATCGCAATAATGACCACTCCGCCACTTCGTTAACGAGTTTGACAAAACCTGCTAAAGCGAAGTTTGGTTAAACAATTCTCATACAATGGATAAATATAGTACTATGTGATGCATATCGTGATGATTAAATGCGTTTAATGCATTGTGGAAGTATATACATAATTACTTAGTAATATTACATATCAGTTCCTGGTAAAGAAAAATCGGCTCACCATTTAAAATAGAAAAAATTTTACTCGACATAATACACAAATAGATGACCCAAGAAAAAACGGGGCACAATTTGACATATATAACAAAACTAAAAGCCATACAATAACAATGTAAATCACGGGAATGATTATCCAATCAGGTGCCTAGAATCTGCGATTCCACTTAACTCACTATTAAACCATACACATACTTTGTACTCTATTCCTGGTATAAGCAAATATTCTACGTATAATAGCAAAAGAAGTAATTTACTATGTACAGGATGATGTGAGTGCGTTCTACGTGGTAATGTAAAAATTGTTCAAATTTTTAATCATGTGAATTTTTACTGTTGTTTTTTTTATTGATTATACCATTTTTTTTATTTAATTTATAAAGCTGTTTTTTTTAATACTATATAACTGTAATTTACGCAAATTTATATTTTTTTTCAATTTATATATATATAATTTTATTTAAATTTTTATCACGTTTTATTTATGCAAATTAGCGTTTATAATATAAGTAATATTATTAATGGTCGTATAATTTTTATCACTTGGTCATTTAATTTATCTTTTTAATTTTTCACCGATCGAGAAATAATTTAAATTGTTTTAAAATTTAAAAATGACTTATGTCAATTTAAAATTGACCTAAATTTTGAACAATTATAGATAGATACTACTTTTATGGCACGTAGGTATGGTAATAAAAAGTACTGACTAGTTATATCTATATAAAAATGATTTAATTTACTTTGGCTATTTCTCAATGTGGCTAAGTAAAAAATATTCAGCATGCTAAAAAACCTTCACCTAGTCCTAATTTAAGCTTTAAAATCTAATTCTGGCTTTAATATTCAAGTTAAAAATTTTTTTGTAATTCTACGCAGAAATATATATAAATTTAGTAGAGTAATCCTAATTTAAATCAATTGATTATTTATTGAGATGTCAACTATACTATGGTTGTTCACAAACAGCTCATTCAATGAGATTTGCTAGTGATAAAGGCGCTGCTTAATCATTTCGATTAATCGAATGTAATTGAAATGATCTTTAACAATTTTGCCGGAAACCAATCAGATCATTTTATTGGAGATGATCGAGAGCAACCTATAATTGATCCAATCATTCATACGCTGGATTCTATGTGCATGATCGGAAATTTCATTCTGCTTATGCCCATGATACCCATTGCATAATCATTACATAAAGTTGCGCTGATTTGCTAAAATTTAACACCTCATTTCTCAATATGAATCTTCAGCAAATTTCCGTAAAATGTTATTTCAACTAATCAGTACTTGTGCGTGATATCGATCACTACTAATCACACTTAGGTGATGCTGAGTGCACCCTTAAAGTTAGGGTAAGTGGATCTTATAATGTTATCATTGTTGCGTGTTATATGGAAATATGGTGATCAAATGATTTATTAAATGAAAATATGCTGATTAGCCGCACCGCACCAATAAATATTTATATATTTTTTTTTAAATTATTTATGTTGTGCAAGAATCTTGTTGATCATTAGTATGGTGATAAACCCGAAAATTTTCGTCTTTTTCAGATGGATTGCTACTCTTCAATGAATGAACAAATTTTTTTGTAAAAACAAAACCAAAATCGTTAATTGATAGTTGCGGAAAAGATTTTGCGAATTTGTGCTTATTTATCCAGCAGTATTGATTTTGTATGTCTATATGGTGATCACGCCATAGCAATTGCCATAGTGAAAACAACAATTTCCTTTTTTTATCGCAGAAAGTCAACCGGGGTAATGGACAAATGTCATCATGTCATCATGCCATGCATGCATGCACATAAGAGTTCGTACTATACAAACTATACAAAATGATAATTATGACAATCACTAACCAATAATGAATTGACAAAGCATAATGGCTGCAGGAACCAATGAGCCACAATCCGGAATTTTCCTGCATTTGGAATTAATGAAAGATACAATTCAGTGGTTCATTTAAATTCAAAATCATCAAAAAAGATTTATTTGTTCTTCAACAATTTAGGATTGCTATTCACAATAAGTGCATCATCAAATAATGCGATATCTCGAGAATGGATGCCTTTTTTTGATAATTTTGGATTGAATTATGTGATTTGTAACATTTCATTCAACCAGAAATCACTCATAATGGATAGGAATTCTCAAATTGCATAAGTACAATAATTTTGGAATATTTTTTGTCTTATACTTGATAATTAAAATATCACCAAATAATTCATTTCACTATTTGAAAACCCGAGTAGGTCTGTATTAGGCTTTTTAGAGACTAGTTCAGAACTTGTCCAAAACCGGTCAAATATTACATGATATAAATATTATTTTTGAGGCGTTTCTGGTTTAAAATTCAATAATTGGATTATCAACTAACGGATATCCAAATCGCATCTCTAATGCATAATACAACTTAAAAACTCCCGTTTTCCATTTTATTTTTCAAATTGTGTTCTTCGTTTGAATAGCATTAAAGCATTTAATCTACGCAATCAAAATCCTCTTTCATAACCATGACAATTCAGCAAGCGCATTTAAATGCGTTTGTTTATCGACCTTTTATTGCATCAATGGGGTACAAATTAAAGAATTAATCACTGCCTTCTGGCAATTTTTTTTTCTAATATCGATTTTTGATACTACCTTTGGCAATCACATGACTGGTACAATCAAAGGCCAATCATTTTAAACACATGTTAAAGATAAGATCTCATGATGGAAAGTAAGTAAAATCTGTTGCCCAAAAATTGACAAATTAGTCTATAGGAAATCACTATGATATCAATAAGACACTAGCTTGATAGGTGGCACGAAGCGCCACCCATCTTATTCAGTATTTGCTATCCAGTCTTTAGTATGTATTACTATTGAGTTGGTTAATTTATCTCTTAAACCATCCAGCGGCCAAATATGGCCGCTAGAATGTATTTTTTTCATATTTTTTACAATAACTTGAAATTTTATTAAGCATATGGGGCCTTTGCAGTAGAAAGGGCCGATACTGGTTTATATATGATTTTGAGAAAATCATGTTTGTTTTGTTCGGACTGATCCGGGTTAATCAAAATTTTCGTGATTTGATTAGTCCATTATATCGGGTAATCCTGTAATGTACGAAACCCCAAGAAAATTTTTTTTAAATATCTCAATTTTTTATTATGCAAATCAATTTCCACTTATAATTAAAAAATGTAGCGCGTATCAAAATTTATCTGAATATAACAAAAACCTGATTTTCATTTTTGGGCAGTATCAGCTCTTTCTATTGCAAAGGCCCCATATGTCCCCTATTTCTAAGCTAAATAAAACTTCGAGATATTTTAATTATTATTAAGTAAAATTTTTACTTTAACTTCAATAGTATTAAAGATATTTACTTTAAAATATTGCCAATTCTAAAATTTTATTATAAAATTTTCAAATTATTTTTTATTAATTTTTAAATTTTTATATGTTGCTATTATCCCTTAATCCGTATGCAAAATAGGGGCAAATTTGCCCCGAATTTTTTAATATCATTTTTACATCATTTAAGTATAATTAATATATTATAAATCGATTCCAAAATCAGTAAAAAACATTAAAAAATATATATTTAATAAATTTATTCATTGTTTACTATGAAAATCTTTAAAACAATTAGGTCTTACTATAGAGCAACAAAGAGGTACGTTACATTTAATGCACCAAAATTGAGTTTGGGAAATTGCACAATTTTTTTTTTTTTTTTT